>VMDO01005334.1:0-113074 GCA_007922755.1 Pedetes capensis
TAAAGGTACAAAATTCCATTCATGAAGGTATAGCTCTCATGACTCAACTATCTCCTAAAGGCCACAGCTCTACATACTGTTGTGTTTGGGATTAAGTTTCAATATGAATTTTAGAGGGAACAAAAGCATATTTGAGGGAATTCATGGAAATGATGAAAACAAGTAAAAAGACACAAAGGAAAAGAGAGAGGATACATAATTTAGGATTGACATACTTAATTTAAGGAAGATTTGAAACAACAATAACCAAACATATAAGTAAAGAAATGTTCTACCCTGAAAAGAGAATTCGTTTTGAAAAGGGTTAGTATATCAGACAAAACAAGAATAACAGGACATCTAATTTTAGATATTCAGTGACAACATTTCAAAAAATTTTAAGAATATTTAAAAATCCAAACAAATAAAAGGTTATCAATAAATTACAGAATATGAACTAAACACAAAATTGTCCATAACACTAAATATCAGAACTAAATTGATTTATAGGGAGTTTGTTTTTGAACAACTTGATATATATTCAATGTGAGGAAGCCATAGAAAAATATTCACAGATTTATGTAAAAAAAGAGAATAAACCACACATAAATATTTTTGGAAATTTGTTTTGTTTTGCCTTTTGTTCTTTAGATTTATTGAGATATACCTGACAAATAGATCTATTTAACAAGCACACCATGATGTCTTGATAGCTACACGTTCTGAAATGATTACCAAAATCAGGCTAGTTAACTTATCCATCACCTCACATAATTACTTTGTGTGTGTGGTGCAAATTCTTAAGGTATATTTTCTTAGTAAATTTCAGTTATATAATAGGTGTTTTGGTGTGTGTATATGGTACTTGAGGGTCGAACCTATGACCCCAGACCTACTTTGCAAATGCCCTACCACTGGACTGCACCATCAAAAATATTTTTGTGTTTTTATTTTGAGACAGGAACTCATCCTGTTACACAGGTTGCCTCTGCCCTCGAAATTACAATCCTCCTGCCTCACCCTTCCAAGTCACCACCGTGCCCTTACAATGCGTTATTATTAATTATGGTTACCATGCTGTACATTAGGTTTTCAGAATTTATCTTATAACTGAAAGTTTGTACTCCTGGACCAGTATCTTTCCACTTTTCATATATCCCAAGGCCTAGAAAGCACCCTTCCACCCTCTGTTTCTAAGTTTGAATTTTTGAGATCCTCCATATATGTGAGATCATGCAGTATTTGTGTTTCCATACCTGTCTTATTTCAGTTAGCATGATATCTTCCATGTCCATCCATGTTATTGCAAAATAATAGGATTTCTTTGTTCATTACGGTTAAATAATATTCCATTATATGTAAAAACATCACATTCTTTATCCTTTCATCCATTAATGGACAGTTAATTTATTTCCACATCTTAAGTTGTGAATAATTTTGCAATGAACACAAGAATGCATATAGTTCTTTACATACTGATTTCATTTTCTTTGGATATATATCTAGACATGAGACAGCTGGGTCATATGATAGTTCTATTTTTAATTTTTTGAGAAAACTTCATACGTTTTTCATAATGACTGTACTAATTTACATTCCCACAGTGAACAAGGGTTCCCTTTTCTCCACATCTTTGCCAACACTTTTTATCTTTTAACTTTTTAATAATAACCATCCTAACAGGAGTAAGGTGGTAACTTACTGTGGTTTTGATTTGCATTTCTCTGATGATTACTGATGCTGGCCACTTTTTTTTTTGCTATAAAATTTTTTTTATTATTGGAAATTTTTAATGTACACCTTAATGTGATTCATTCTCACATGCTTTTTATTGTGACATTTCCATATATCTATTTTGTTGTACATTATTCATATAGGTTCCCCTTATCCTCTTGTATGCTTCCTCCCATCCTACCCCCAGATCAAAGACTTCTCTACCATTTACTTGTCTTTTTATGGTAATATTTTTCTACATATCCTTGGGTTCCAGTTCTATTTAAGATAGAAACTTTTCCTGCAGTGAACTTTCTTTTTATCTTGTCAGAACTATTACATGCATTTTCTAGACTATCTATAATAATACCATTCTTAGCTTTTTTTTCTTTTATTATGATCTGACCTTTGTATATTTTTTCTTATAATTTTGATTCAGCTCCCACATTATGAGTGAGAACATGTAGTGTTTCTCTTTCTGAGCTTGTGTTCATTCACTTAAAATAATTTTCTCTAATTCCATCCATTTTGCTGCGAATGGCCTTATTTCATTTTTTTTTGATTGCTGAGTAGTATTCCATTGTGTATATGTACCATAGTCTTTTTATCCATTCTTCTGTTAATGGGCACTTTGGTTGATTCCATATCCTTGCAATTGTGAAAAGTGCTGCATTGAACATGGAGATGCAGGTGTCTCTGTGGTATGATGACACATCTCCCTTTGGGTAAATTCCCAAAAGTGCTATAGCTGGGTCATATGGTAGATCTATTTTCATTTTTTTTAAGATACCTCCATATTGATTTCCATAGTGGTTGGACCAATTTACAGCTCCACCAGCAATGTAAGAGTGTTCCCTTTTCTCCATAACCTCAACAGGATTTGTTGTTATTTGTTTTATTGATCTTGGCCATTCTTACTGGTGTAAGGTGAAATCTCAGAGTTATTTTAATTTGCATTTCCCTGATGGCTAGGGATATCGAGCATTTTTTCACACGTTTCATGGCTTTATGAACCTCTTCATTTGAGAACTGTCTACTCAGTTCCTTTGCCCATTTGTGTATTGGGTTATTTGGTTTTGGGGGGAGTTTTTTCTTGAGTTCTTTATAAATTCTAGTAATTAGACCTTTGTCTGATGTATAGGATGTGAATATTTTTTCCCATTCAGTGGGGGTTTCCTTGACTCTGTTAATTGTTTCTTTTGCTGTGCAGAAGTTTTTTAATTTCATGTGATCCCATTTATCTATCCTTGTTGCAATTTCTTGGGCAGTTGGAGTCCTATTAAGGAAATACTTTCCTATGCCTATATGATGGAGTGTATTGCCTGTCTTGTCCTCTGTAAGTTTTAAAGTTTCTGGTTTTATGTTGAGATCTTTTATCCATTTTGAGTTAACTCTCATGCATATTGAGAGATGTGGGTCAGTTTTAATTTTTCTGCATGTGGATGACCATGTTTCCCAGCACCATTCATTGAAAAGGCTGTCCTTTTTCCAGTTTACTTGCTTTGCTCCTTTGTTGAAAATAAGGTGGCTATAGGTGTGTTGAAGTATTTCTGGGTCTTCTATTCTGTTCCAGATGTCTTCAGGCCCATTTTTGTATGCAGGCCACTTTTTCATATACTTGGTCATTTGTGTGTCCTCTTTAGGAAAATGTTTATTCAGTCCCTTTGTTCACTTTGTAATTTGGTTTTTATTGACTTTTTGCTATTGAGTTGTGTGAAATCCTTATATATTTTAGATATTAACCCCTTATTGAATTAGCAGTTTGCAGATATTTTTTCTTAGGCTTCATAGGTTGTCTTTTCATTTTGTTGATTGTTTCCTTTACTATGCAGAAATTCTTAGTTTGACATTGTCCCATTTGCTTATTTTTGCTTCTGTTGCCTGTGCTTTTAGTGTCATTTTAAAAATCATTATTAAGTCTATGTTAACATATAGAAGTTTTTTCCTTTCCCCACCCCCTTCCCATGGGCTATATAGTGTAGCTGTTTCCTCTGGGCTGGACATAACCACCTCCATTTTGAAATAGAACACCTGTGGACACCAAAGAGATCTTGGCCTTTAGTTGTGGTAACTACTACATACATACAGCAGATATTTAGTACTGTGGTAATGGTAATAGGGCTATTAGTATTCCCTCTTAGGGGAAGGGGAGAAGGAAGATCACAAGACCCTCATGACACCTTCACAATACCTTCAAGAAACTCCCACAAGACATTCCCAAGGAGGTGGCCGTAATCACTCCCTCCTGCCCCAGATGCACTTGATGTAGTTATGTAAGAGATGAATAATTGGCTAGGGGTAGGACTCTTCAGTGGGGCAGCTGCCCATATGACTTTTCAGCAGTGCTGCCTGGGTTAGTGATGTCCTGAAAGTAAGCCCAATAAACTCATCTGCTCACCAACTTAGACTTGACAGAATCCTTTCATTGGTCTGTCTTTGTCCTCTATGGAGTAAATTGTTGTTGTTAGGTGCCGTCGAGTCGGTATCCAACTCATAGCAACCCTCTGTACAACAGGGGAAACACTATTGTCAGTGCTTCTCTGCTGTTCATAGGGTTTTCAATGGCAGATTGATTTTTGGGCGGGGGTTGCCAGGTCCTCCTCCCAAGCCTGCAGCATCTGGTGTTCCCAGGCGGTCTCCCATCCAGGTACTAACCAGGCCCGACCCTGCTTAGCTTCCGGGATCTGACGGGATCAGATACCACAGGGCTATGGAGTAAATAGCTACTGCCTTTATGTGTCCCTAGGGAAAGTAGTCCATGAAGCAGGCTATTATGATTCCAGCCTTATGTACTTAAGTCTTTAATGCATCTTGAATTGAGTTTTGTGTACATTGTAAGATAAAGATTCAATTACATTTTGGTTTTTCTGCTTGTAAATATTTACTTTTCTCAATGTTATTCATTGAACAAGCTCTTCTCATTGTATATTCTTGGCACTTTTGTCAAGTACTAATTGTGTATACATATGTCAGCATATTTATGTGGTTGTTATTTTTGTTCCATTGTTCTATGATTGTTTTTATGTCAGGGGTATACTGTTTTAATAACTGTAGCTTTGAAATATAGTTGAAAATGAGGAAAAGGTTTGATGTTCCAAGCTGTGTTCTTGCTCAAGACTGCTTTAACTATTTGGAATATTTTTGAAGCTCCATAAAACTAAGATATTTTTTCTGTTTTTGTGTTAAATGCCATTAAAATTTTGATATGGACTGCATTGAATCTGTAGATCACTTTGGGTAGTGTGGACATTTTCTTCTAGGGGTGCAAATATGATACACTATGAGACTGGTTAGCTTGTGGTTATGAGCGTGACCTTGAGGTCTCAATAGTGTGACTAAATTCCTTGTTCTGTCACATGGTACCTGTCTGACCTTGAGAAAATGACTTTACCTCTTTGTACCTTTAGTTTCTTTGTATGCAAAATGAAGGCAATAGTCAAACTGATCTTAAAGAAAAAGTTGTGAAAATTAAATAGTATATAAAATGCCAAGCATGGTACCTAATATGTATTAATGTTAATATTATTGCTACTATTATTTATCACTTCTTATTACCTTAATTTATAATCTGAGGAACCATCATTGTTGCATTTTTACTCTGGACAGTGATGTATACAATTGCTATTGTTTTATGATTTTTGGATTGTGTATGGTTCATTATTTTAAGTTCTAAAATGCAGAAATCAAAGACTGTGCTTGCTCTTTATTGTATTGGATAAATTTGCCTCACTCCTTACTTTGAAACATGAAATGAGGAACAAATTATCCTCTCAATTATTACAAACAGTTGTGCAAATGAAAAGGTCGCCATACTCTAGGAACCCCAAGGAATAATAGTCTTTAAATCCTATGAAATGATTTGTAATCTGATACAGTAAGGAAAAAATCTCAGACTTTGATTCATTACCACTATGTTCACCACTATATCACTGCCCAATAGAATCATAATTTCATTGCCATTTAAAACTATATTGCAGTCATAGAAAGGCAGAAGCTGGGGCACTGCCAACCTGTCCTAAAAACAAATTGAACAGGAAGTGGAGAAATACCACCTCACAAATTTTATCCAACCACATTTAGCAGCCACCTGCAGTTTACACCAACCAACTATTGCATTTCCTATGATAAATGTGCCTCTATCACAGTGTTGTGGCCACTGAATTTCTCAAGAACTAAAACCTGGCTTAATGTGGTTACTCCTTTTCTCTGGGAAACTTAGGAGCTATTCTATGGTCATAATATTCTCTTCAAGACGATTAATCTGAATGTCAATTCACAGTAAGTACTACCATCTCTAGAAAAAAAGCTATTGATTTTGCTTAAACTCCAGAAGCTGATCTTTGTGCCCCAAAAGGAGGATGACTATGAATTATATCATCCAAACAGAAGACCTTTGAGCATAAAAGAGAATAATAAAAATAATTAAATTTACATAATCTTTGGAAGGTTATTGTTTGTTAGAAGTTTTATATACTTATACTTCTGCACCTACAAAGAAATTTTATCAAAAATAACTTTAAAATCAAGATTTCTTTCCTCATTGTTGTTGTGCTGGGGATAGAACCCAGGGACTCATAATTGCTGGACAAGTTCCCTAACCCTGAACCTTCAACTTTCCAACATTCTTTCCTAAAGATAAAAATAACATATATTCTGAATTCTAATACCCACTCTTTCAAGAATTTGAGAGGGCTCCAAAATCAGGTGTGGACTAGAATTGTGGATGAATCATAGACCTAAGAGCACTTAAGAGAGCTCTCATGGGAATGAATATGTACATGATTCTAATCCACATCTGCTTTTCCAGTAGTCAAAACCTCTTGAAAGCGTGCAAATCACAATTGAGAATATTCAGGAAGCCAGACATGGTGACCCACACCTGTAATCCCAGCAACTCCAGAGGCAGAGATAAGAGAATCACAAACTCAAGACTAGAGGCAGTCTGTGTGATTTAGCCAGAGTCTATCTCAAAATTTTAAAAAATAAATGGCCTGGAGGTGCAGCTCAGTGGCATAGCACTTGCAAAGTATACAAGCATGAGGCCCTGGGCTCAACCCCCAGTACTTTCCCCACCCCCCAAAAAAGAGAGAGAGAGAATATACAGGAATATTTGTACATATTAAAGCAAGTGGAAAGATTATATACGTTATATAAGTATTAGAGGGGCTGGGATTTAGCTCAGTTGGTAGAGTGCTGCACTGCAGTCTCTGAGGTCCCAAGTTCAGTTCCCAGCACCCTAAAAATGGCAGAAGGGCCTGGCAACCACTCCCAAGGCAATCCCGAAACGGTCAGCCATTGATAACCCTATGAGGGTCACTATGAGTCAGATACCGACTCGACGGCACCTACAACCACAACAACAACATAAGTATTAGAACACGTCTGTCAGTTTGCTGCACCGTGGGGGGTTGTGTGTTGCAATGAAGCTGAAAGCTATGCCACTGGCATCTCAGATACCAGCAGGGTCACCCAAGGTGGACCAGATTCAGCTGAGCTTCCAGACTAAGACAGACTAGGGAGTAGGCACCAGCGAACCACTCCTGAAACAACTAGCCATTGAAAACCCTATGGATAGCAAAGAAGCACTGTAAGATATAGTGCCAGAAAATGAGCCCCCCAGGTTAGCAGGTACTCAAAAGACTACTGGGGAAGAGCTTCCTCCTCAAAATAGAGTGTACCTTAATGACAGAAATGTAGTAAAGCCCCAGGGACTTCAATTTGCTAATGTGGCACGACTCAAACAGCGAGAAACAACTGTAAACATCCATTAATGATTGGAACATGGAAGGTACATAGTATGAATCTAGGAAAATTAGAAATCATTAAAAGAGAAACGGTGCACATAAACATTGACATTCTAGGCATCAGTGAACTAAAATGGACTGGCATGGACCATTTTGAGTCTGATAATCATATGGTCTACTATGCAGGGAATAGGTCTGCAGCCATAACCCTGTGGCTTCCAATCCCATCAGATCTCGGAAGCTAAGCAGGGTCTGGTCTGGTTAGTACCTGGATGGGAGACTGCCTGGGAACACCAGAAGCTGTAGGCTTGGGAGGAGGACCTGGCAACCCTCTCCCAAAAATCAATCTGCCATTGAAATCCCTATGAACAGCAGAGAAGCACTGACAATAGTGTTTCCCCTGTTGTACAGAGGGTCGCTATGAGTCGGATACTGACTCGACGGTACCTAACAACAACAATGCAGGGAATGACAAACTAAAGAGAAATGGGGTTGCATTCATCATCAAAAAGGACATCTCAAGATCTTTCCTAAAATCCAATGTTGTCAGTGATAGAAAATATCCATATGTCTATAAGAAAGGCCAATTAATATGACTATTATTCAAATTTATGTACCCACCATTAAGGCCACAAATGAAGGAAGGGAAGATTTCTAACAACTTCTGCAATCTAAAATAGATCAAACATGCAATCAGGACATACTGATAATCACTGGTGACTGGAATGCAAAGGTTGGAAACAAAGCAGAAGGCTCACTAGTTGGAAAATATGGTCTTGGTGACAGAAATGAAGCTAGAGATCACATGATAGAATTTTGTCAGACCAATGACTTCTTCGTTGCAAATTGACTACATAGGTGGAAAGAGATGATGGAAAAGCTCTGTACAAAAGTCAAACAAGACCAGGTGCTGACTGTGGGTCAGACCACCAACTTCTCATATGCAAATTCAAGCTGAAGATATTATTCAAGAAGGAAGCAAAAAGTTATTAAAAAGACAAAAAAAAAGGAAAGACCAAATTACACGTCAAAAGAGACACTGGAACTTGCCCTTGAACGTCAAGTAGCTAAAGTGAAAGGAAGACATGATGAAGTTAAGAAACTAAACAGAAGATTTCAAAAGGCAGCTTGAGAAAACTAAAACAAATATTATAATGACATGTGCAAGGAGCTGGAGGCAGAAAACCAAAAGGGAAGAATATGCTGTGTGTTTCTCAAACTTAAGGAAGTTAAGAAAAAATTCAAGCCTTGATTGGCAATTATGAAAGATTCTACAGGGAAAATATTAAACCAAGGAGGATTGCGTAGAGAGCATGGAACCAGGGACATGATTACTGATGTCAGATGGATATTGGCTGAAATCAGAGAATATCAGAAAGATGTCTATCTATGCCTTATTGACTATGCAAAGGCATTTGTCTGTGTGGATCATAACAAATTATGGATAACACTTCAGAAAATGGGAATACCAGAGCACCTAATTGTACTCATGAGAAATCTGTATGTGAACCAGGAGGCAGTTGTTCAAAAAGAATAAGGAAACATTGCCTGGTTTAAAGTTGAGAAAGTTGTGCATCAGGGCTGTATACTTTCACCATATCTCTTCAATTTATACACTGAGCAAATAATCTGAGAAGCTGGATTTTATGAGGAAGAACGTGACATCAGGATTGGAAGAGGACTCGTTAACAACCTGCATTATGCAGATGATACAACTCTGCTTGCTAAAAGTGAAGAGGATTTAAAAAATTTACTGACGAAGATCAGAGATAATATCCTTCGATATGGGTTGTGACTAAACATCAACAAAACAAAAATCCTTACAACTGGGTCAGTGTGCAACTTCACAATAAATGGAGAAAAGATTGGGGTTGTCCAAGATTTTGCTTTGCTTGACTCTATAATCAACACCTGTGCAAGCAGCAGTCAAGAAATCAAAAGATGTATTGCTCTAGAAAAAGCTGTGGCAAAAGATCTCTTTAGAATATTGAAAAGCAAAGATGTCACATTGAAGAAGATTCATCTGACTCATGCCATGCTATTTTCTGTCACATCATATGGTTGTGAAAGCTGGACATTGAAAAAGGGAGAAAGGAAAAGAATTGATGCTTTTGAATTATGGTGCTGGAGATGTCCATTGAACATACCATGGACTGCCAAAAGAACCAACTGATCTGTCCTAGAAGAAGTGCAACCAGAGTGCTCCTTGGAAGCAAGAATGGTCAGACTGTGTCTTACATATTTTGGGCATGTAGTCAGGAGAGACCAATCCCTGGAGAAAGACATCATGTTCGGGAGAGTGGCAGGTCAACGCAAAAGAGGAAAACCCTCCACCAGATGGATTGACACACTGTCTGCGACAGTGGACTTAAATATAAATAAGATCATGTGCCTGGCACAGAATCGAGAAATATTTTGATCTGCTGTACATAGGGTTGCTGTGAGTTGGACTGTACTCGGCAGCACCTATCAACAACATCACAAATATTAGAAAGTAATATTAACAGAATATTATTGACACACATTCACACATTTTAATATTATGTCCAGAATCAGAAGAATGTGTTCTTTTAAAATATAGTTTTAGCTCTGGTACACAATGTGACTCAGGAGGCTAAAGCAGGTGGATTGCAAGTTGCAGGCCATGGAAGCCTGCACAATTTAAAGACCCTTTCTCAAAATAAAAAATGAAAAATAAAAAAGGGGCACACAATGTAGCTCAGTGGTAGAGCACTCTCCTAGCATGCATAAGGTCCTGTTTTCAACACCTCTACCCCAGTATTTTAAAAAATAATGATATTAAGACCAAAGCTAGGCACCTACTATTTTTTTCATAAGGTTATCCACAATATTTTAAACTAAAATTCTATGTTTAAAAATATAAAATTACTAATATCTTTGCCAGACACTTCTTTGTAAAAGTAGTATGAAATCTCTCTAAATGTGCTGGGGAAGTTGGTTAACACCAAATAAATTCTTCTAAATGAGATACATTCTCAGTTCCAATTTATTTTATACTGAAGAAACATTTTAGGCCAAATATTTTCACATGCATTGCCTCTTTTACAACTCTTTAGAGTATCTTATTTCAACAAATACTTTATAAGACAACACTTATCAAATAAATTGTCTTTATTTACAATATCCCTGAAAGTTTCACCTAATTTGTTGTTGTTAGGTGCCTTTGAGCCTTGTCTGACTCACAGCCACCATCATATGGTTTTGAAAGGCTTATAGTTTCTGGGATTGTTTCAGGAGTGGGCTGCCATATCCTACTCCCATTTGCCAAATTTAGATACTAAAATTTGTAGACTTTCTTAACATTGTTCTCTTCCCACAGAGAATGTAAAATTATCCAATTAACATAGATATATCAACAAATTTTTCCCGTAACTTAGTTGTTCCAAAATGGTTACATAATTTCAAAACTAAGTTTTTTATATTCTGTGATCTCATTCTACAGTTTGTTCAGCTCCTCCTTGCTTTGTACAGAAATGTATTCCTGTTTCCAAGAGATTATCTTCAATAATTTCAATATGTTAAAAACTTCAACTAGAAGTTATTTTTATTACCATATCATTTGTTGAATAATTTGTTTAAAAAATTCCAACTGATTTTGAACAGAATACAACCAAAGTTTAGAGAACTTGTTTACCAAAATGTTTATATTATTGTAGGACATTAAAGTTGATTTATAATGTAATTATTTAAAGGATCAAACATTTTAAAATCTTATTGATAGAAAGTCTGTGAAGACAGAAAGTAAACTGCCATGCTAAATATGTTTCTAAATACAATATTAGCTTTATCACAAAAGTTTAATAATTGTAATTGTGTAGATGTAAAAATTATATATATATGCAACTGTATCTTCCATTTTAACTGGTAGTATATTATAGCTTGTTCAGGTGAACTTATAAATTATGTATACACCATAACCATAACATTGTTCCTCTATAGGTTTCTTAATTTAGCAAAAATGTTGTTGGTAGCCATGATGATGTTCTCCACTAAAGTGTCTATTTGTACTATTCCAACAAAAACACATCCTGCAGAGTTGTACTTTTAACATTCACAATGATCTCAGATGTTTCACTTTGAAAGAATAAATTTCAAAAGCGTTACTTTGATTCTAGCAACCACATGGGAGGAAAAAAGAACCATTATTGGAATTAACTGATTTTCAATTTGAAGCATCTGCTAATACAAAACGGACTTCCTTTAAGTTTGAGAAGTTCTGCTACCAATGAAGCCACATTTTCTGCTATTGCTTCCTGCTTTATACATGCAAAAAACCTTGGTATTGAAAATACAAAAATTTAACTTAAACCAGAAGTCAATTGATCTAAATGAAAACCCATGCTTAAAGGAGTGATATGAAGACTGATTTTCTGTGGTTGCATATGTTAAATTGTCCTTTTTGATACAGTCCTACAATAATAAGTTTTGACGTTGGGGCTGCTGTATTTGTAGCAGATTTTTCATCCTCTAGTTTTGATCTGATCTGTAATATCAACATGGCTATTGTGATACATGGAAAACAGGTACTTTTTTAAAAAGTAAACATGTGCTTTCATTTTTTGAGGTCATCAATGACCTCAAAAGGATTGACTGCAAAATTCAGAGTATTGCTAAATAATATGATAAATAGTTATAAACTTATAATTGGTAGATGGCAACATCATCGCTGTAAGAGCATTCAAGCTACTGTGTTATATATTTTATATTAAATTCTTCAATCTCCATTCTTATACATATTTGATAATATGTAGATATAGTTTCTCAAGTTTCCCAGTGATACTTTCTACTAGGATCCTGGTGGCTTTGGGCATCTTTCATCTCCCATAGGCAGAAACACAACTAGCTGTTAGATAACATAATTGGTGGTGGAGCAGCATGTAATATACCTTCTACCACCTACCCAAAACAAAAGGAATTAGCTGCTTGTACCTAAGCACCTTGCCTATTCAGTTTGAATCCAGAAAGAATTAAAAATGAAGAGGAGAGTGTATATGTATCTCAGACTTATTACTAGTAAGAAAATGACAGGAACTGGAAATAAAATATGGAATTAATGGACTTATCCAGACATGTTTTCTATAATGTTAGTAATAATACTTGGATAAAAGTTGAAAATATTTGAACACATGCTAACTGAACAGGACCTACCAACCATAAGATAAAATAAGACAGCTGGTACATACTGGGAAGGATGATTCCCCTTTATAGAAACAAGATTCTAATGACATCAGATACCTAAGAACCATTCATTAACAGACAGGCCTTATATTTTGGAGATAAAATGACAATGAAAATGTAATTCCTAAGAGTTGAAGCTCCATGTGTCTGTCAATTTGTCTTACTGTGGCGGCTTGTGTGTTGCTGTGATGCAGAAAGCTATGCCACCGGTATTACAGATATCAGGAGGGTTCCCATGGTGGACAGGTTTCAACTGAGATTCCAGACTAAGACAGAGTAGGGAGAAGGACACAGCTAACCCACTCCCAAAACAATAAGTCATTAAAAACCCTATGAATAGCAGAGAAACACTGCTAGATATAGTGCCAGAAAGCAAGCGCCCCAGGTTAGAAGGAACTCAAAGGACAACTAGGGAAGAAGTGCCTCCTCAAATAGAGTGTACATTAATGATGGGAATTGAGTAAGACCTCAAGGACCTCCATTTGCTGTTGTGACACAACTCAAAAGTGAGAAGGAACAACTGTAAGCATCCATTAATAGTTGGAACATGAAATATATGTAACATGAATCTAGGAAAATTAGAAATTGTCTCAAGGAAATGGAGTGCATAAACATTGACATTCTAGGCTTCAGTGAGCTAAAATGGACTGGCATGGGCTATTTTGAATCAGATAATTATATGGTCTACTATGCTTGGAATGACAGACTAAAGAGAAGTGCATTCATCATCAAAAAACACATCTCAAGATCTGTCCTGAAGTATCCTGCTGCCAGTGACAGAATAATATCCATACACCTGCTAGGAAGGGCAGTTAACATGACTATTATTTAAATTTATGCACCCCCTACTAAGGCCACAAATGAAAATAGGGAAGACTTTCACCAGTTTCTGCAATCTGAAATAGATTGAACATGCTATCAGGATGTACTGATAATTACTAGTGACTGGAATACAAATGCTTGAAACAAAGAAGGCTTAGTTATTAGAAAATATGGCCTTGGTGACAGAAACAGTGCTAGATATCTCATGATAGAATTTTGTCTGACCAATGACCTTTTCATTGCAAATACATTTTGTCACCAACATAAACGGCAACTATACACCTGGATTTCACTGATGGGATATTGAGGGATGAAATGGACTATATTTGTGGAAAGAGATGATGGAAAAGCTTAACATCAAAGTAGAACAAGACCACGTGATGACTGTGGATCAGACCATTACATTAAGTGCTCATATGCATATTCAAATTGAAACTGAAGAAAATCAGGACAAGTATACAAGAGCCAAGATATGACATTGAGTATATCCCATCTGAGTTCAGAGGCCACCTAAAGAAGAGGATTGATGAATTAGACGCTAATGATCAAAGACAAAACATGTTGTAGCATGACATCAAAGACATCATCCATGAAGAAAGCAAAAGACTATTAAAAAAGACAGGAAGAAAAAAGAAAAGACCAAATTACATGGCAAAGAGACTCTGAAACTTGCCTTTGAACAACAAGTAACTCAAGTAAAAGAAAGACTTGATGAAGCTAAAGAACTAAACAGAAGTTTTCAAAGGGTAGATCAAGAAGACAAAATTAAACTGGGTACAGTGGTGCATGCCTGTAATCCCAGCAACTCAGGAGGCAGAGGCAGGAGGAACGCAAGTTTGAGATCAGAGGCAATCTATGTAATTTAGCAAGACCCCGTATCAAAAAGTTTTAAAAAATGGGCTGAGGGTGCAGCTCAGTGGTAGAGCACTTAGAAAGCATGCAGGTGCAAGGCCCTGGGTTCAACCCCCAGTACCACACACACACACACAAAAAGGTAAAATCAGATATTATAATAACATGGGCAAACAGCTGGAGATAGAAAACTGAAAGTGAATAACATACTCTGTTTTTCTCAAGCTTAAGGAATTGAAGAAAAAAATTAGCCTTTGAATGGTAATAGTGAAGGGCTCTACAGGGAAAATATTAAATGATGCAGGAAACATCAAATGTATGTGGGAGGAATATACAGAGTCATTATACCAAAAATAATTGGTGGATGACTAAACATTTCAATAAGTCCCATGGTTCTGAAGGAAGAAGTGGAAGCTGCTTTGAAGGAATTGATGAATCACAAGTTTCCAGAAATCAATGGAATACCAATAGAGATGTTTCAAACAACAAATGCAGCACTGGAGGGGCTAATTTGCTTATGCCAAGAGATTTGGAAAATAGCTACCTGGCCAACTAACTAGAAGAGATTCATATTTGTGCCTATTCCCAAGAAAGGAGGTCCAGCTGAATGTGGAAATTATCAAGTATGATTAGTTCCACATACAAGTAAAATTTTACTAAAGATCTTTCAAAAGTGATTGCAGCAGGATATAGATAGGGAACTGCTAGAAAATCAAGCTGCCTTCAGAAGAGGGCATGGAATCAGGGAAGTCATTGCTGATGTTATATGAATAATAACTGAAAGAAGAGAACACCAGAAAGATGTCTATATTTTATCAACTATTGAAAGGCATTTGATTGTGTGGATCACAATAAATTATTATAAGATTATGAGGAATGGGAATACCAGAGCACTTAATTGTACTCATGAGAAATCTGTACATGGACCAGGAGGCAGTCATTCAAACAGAACAAGGAAACATTGCCTGGTTTAAAGTCAAGAAGGATGCACATCAGGGCTGTATCCTTTCATTATATCTCTTCAGTCTCTATGCTATACAAGATAATTCAATAAGCTGGAATTTATGAAGAAGAATGAGACATCTTGGAGGAAGACTCATTAACAACCTACATTATGCAGATAACACAACTCTGCTTGCTGAAAGTGAAGAAAATTTGAAGCATGTACTGATGAAGATCAAAGAACACAACCTTCACTATTGATTGAGCCTCAACATCAACAAAATAAAAATCTTTATATTTGGTGAGCATGCAACTTCGTGATAAATGGAGAAAAGATTGGGGTTGTCCAAGATTTTGCTTAACTTGGTTCTACAACCAACACCCACACAAGTAGCAGTCAAGAAATCAAAAGATACATTGCTTTGGGAAAAGCTGTTGCAAAAGATGTCTTTGAAGTGTTGAAAAGTAAAAACGTCACATTGAAGATGAAGGTGTGCCTGACTCATGCATAGTATTTTCCATTGCGTCATATGGTTATGAATGCTACACACTGAATAAGGGAGATAGGAGAAGAATTGATGCTTTTGAATTATGGTGCTGGAAATGAATATTGAATAAACCATAGATTGCCAAAAGAACCAACAGATCTGTCCTAGAAGTGCCACCAGAGTGTTCTTTGGAAGCAGGGATGGCTAGATTGCGTCTTATGTAATTTTAACATGTTGTTAAGAGGAACCAATCCCTGGAGAAAAACTTCATTTTGGGAAGAGTGATAGGTCAACAACCAAAAAGAAAGCTCTCCTTCGGTAGATTGACACAGTGGCTGCAACACAGACTTAATCATAAAAAAGATCTTGTGCTTTGCACGGAATTGGAGATTATTTCACTCTGTTGAGTTGGACCCAACTCGAAGGCACCTAATAGCAACAACAATGACTTGTATGTAATTCAATTGTAAAGGAATTGTCAAGCATATGCAAAGCCCTGGGTTCAATCTCAACACAGTAAAATAAATGAATGAGGAAAGAAAGAAAGAAAGAAAGAAAGAAAGAAAGAGAGAGAGAGAGAGAGAGAGAGAGAAAGAAAGAAAGAAAGAAAGAAAGAAAGAAAGAAAGAAAGAAAGAAAGGAGGGAGGGAGGGAGGGAGGGAAGGAAGGAAGAAGGAGGGAGGGAGGGAGGGAGGGAGAGAGAGAAAGAAGGAAGGAAGGAAGGAAGGAAGAGAGGGAGGGAGGGAGAGAGGGAGGGAGGAAAGGAAGGGAAGGAAAGAAGGAAACATGATCCCTACTCTTTGCCTATACTGTTTTCTTAGTTCAGCTTTGTGAAGCCTGTAGTTTTCAATGACCATTCTCACAATTAACTCTCTTGACTCAGGCAGTGGAACACAGTGGGCAGCCCTTTTGCTGGTGCTGCTTTGTAGAAAGTGCCCCTTCTTGGCACTGACAGGATGATGTGTCACTGGCATCTTCAGGCTTTCTCTTTGTGCCATTCAGCCTCTTCTCTTGGTGCCACTCAACAGTTTTGAGAACAGCCAAAGCCACAGGAATGTCAGGGTGATTATTGGCCAATGTCAAACTTACTTTGGATCAGAGACCCTTTAAGTTCAGGAGATAGATTTACCTTTCTTACAGGCTTAATAGAATTAAGCAAATCAGCACTTCCTGCCAAAGGTGGGCTACAGAGCTACCAAGCCAGCAGTATCATTAAGAAAGCACATGTGTTTAAAATAAAATTGTTTCTAACAGTGAGTCTCAAATACCTGCTCCTCTGGCATACTTTTTGACTTTTAAGGTTGCTGTCAAGCTGTGATGACTTTAATCTTATTTTTTGAAATACTCTCTCTCTCCTTTCCTCTATTCATCTATCAAATTGCATTTCTTCTAAGAAAAAGAGAAATATACTGAAAACATACTTGAGGGTCAAGCTGGCGTCATTTTTTTTTCCTTCCTCATAGGACATTTTTACTCCATTTCAGTCAGGTTTCTACTCTTCCTTTTTCCAAATAAGAAACACTGGCTTCTTTGTGGCTCTCAGTATATATGTTGCCAGTCTCAAGATTTTGTAATATTTTACTAAGAAATAACTCTAGAATTTCCTGTTTGCTCTTCATTCCCATATTGTGTGTCCTAATGTTTTCACTGTAGGAAAAAAATTCCACCCTTACCACCCAGAGGTTGCAAACAGATAGAGCCAGAATGGCTTGGATTCTGTACCAGTTCTATTATCTAGTAGGTCCCTGGACACATTATTTAACCTCTGTATGCCTCAGTTTTTTATGTGTAAGGTGAGGTTAATAATAATACTTCTGCTTATACGGATGTTGTGAGGATTAGTCTGTTATATGCAAAACAGTCAGAGAGGTTGGCTGTTCTTTTACCTCCTCTTTTTGCACTCAGGCATACTCTTTTGTAAGTCAAATTCAGTAGAGATACCATTCATTGGTGGTCAATGTGGGAAAGCTTTGCAAAGTGCTTATGACAACTCTCTTACCGTCACAAGGCCAAGGTTCTTTATTTGCTTGATGTGAATTCAAATAATGCTGGTGAAAAGCACACAAATTCCTCTTTCTTCAGAAGAAAATCAGCCCTCATGGTTTGGGATAGGTGTTTAATTTCAGATACTTCAGAATAAAACTGGGTCTCAACCTATAATGCAAACCTTACACAAAAATCAGAACATTTTCCCCATAATCTATTCAAGCAACTGAGCCAGTAGGGCTTAGTATTGTTTTCTGAACACTATAGCCATAGATGTTTAAATGTTTTTCTAAAAAGATATTACAAAACACATATCAATCAGTTTCTTTTAATAATTCCCACATATAACAAATTTGATGGGAAAACCATGCTTTACACTTATTTTGTGAGATACATATAGCCACATTTTAGACTTATAACTAAACACTATCTTTTTGTTTTTCAGAAATTTTGCCAAGAGAGCAGTTGATTAATTCACTGGTTAATGCTGTTAAATCATTTATATTAAAAAAAGTCTTTAGAAAAGTTACATGACTTTTTGAACCAAATTCCTTAGTATTAAATTTAGGATGATTATACTACATCCCAAGTTAATTTCAAGGTGAGAGGTGAGAGAGTGTAGGCCAGGCATGTACAGCCTGTGACCCAGGACAGCTAGTAAAGAGGACTCAAAAAATCTTTTAACATCAGTCTTTTTTTTTTAGTGTTTATTTTCTTCATTAGCCCCTTATTATGTATATGCACTGACTATATTATATACCTCTATGTGTCCCAAAACAATTCCTCTTTACTCGATGTGGCCCAGGGAAGCCATAATGTTGGAAACCCTGATGTAGGCAAAAGTACTTGGTATTCTCCTATCTTTGGTCTCTGAACAACAACAAAACATTACAAAAATCATTGCAAGTTATTTTGCTTTTCATTATGCTTACATTCTTCAATAATTTAATATGAAGTCAAATAATATATAAGATTAGGCCATAAAACCATTGTTGGCATTCATTGTAGTTAATTACATCCTATATTTCTTCCAGCCTACATTCATTCTGGGGCTGAGATTTAGCTCAGTTGGTAGAGTAGCGCTCTGCAGTTTCTAGGGTTCCGGGTTAGATCCCTAGCATCACAAATATGGGAGAAGGACATGACAATACACTCCTGAGGCAATCCTGAAACAATCAGACATTGAAAACCCTATAGGGGTCTCAATGAGATGGACATGACTTGATGGCACCTAACAACAACAAGTCATTCCACAATTTTGAAGACATTTCTCTCTTTGCTCAACTCCAGTAGAATGAGGCAACAAGATTTTTTCAATGGTTAAATTCAAATCAAGAACTTTAGAAGATGTTCTTCTTCGAAATCTCATACCTGTCCGAATATAAAAGTTCTGAAGATAAGTAGAAATTTCCAAGGGGGTATATGTGAGCATGGGTTTCAGGAGATATTCTGAGATGAGAGTGGCTGAAGTCAAAAAAGCAGGAAAGATTCATTTCAGAGGAAAGAGGAGGGGGAAATGGTTAGTTAGAGAAAGGAGTGTTTAGAAACAAGCAAAATGAATGTTTTGGCAAAAGAATCAATCCTGACCTCTCTCTTTATGAGATAGAACTTGCAAAATCACAAGCAGTTCCATGATAGAACATGAAGGAGAAAATTAAATGCATATGGAAGAATTTTAAAATATAATTGGCTGACTGATGGGTTACAAAAGTGATTACCTGCTCCTGGTTCTTTTTCATCACTAGTCTAACAAATTATGTACAATCTAAAGTATGCAAAATTTTGAGCACTCAAATCAAAACGTATTCATTGATATCTTTTAGTTTTTGGAAGTTGTAAACTTTAATTGCCAAAACAAGGGTAGCCATTAGCTGACTCAAACTTAAATCTCAGAAACAAAGCAAACTGCCTAGGCACAGGAAAGTGAAAGCAAGCTTCCACCCATTTTTTCTGGAATACCAAAGGTTCAGATCCTGTACAATTGACCAGAAAGCCTAGCAGACACCCTTCTCTTATAAAATATCTGTGGTTTTACCTTCCCTCCTTACACATACATCTATCTAAATATTTTTAAATCTTTGTATCCTGGCTTTGTTACACTTACACTTTGTCCACCTTGTATTGCTCTGAGTAAATAACTTCTCAGGCACAAAATATTATCTTCCATCAAATGCCTGATGAGTGATGATTTTTTTAAACTATTTTCTGGTAATTCTGCTGGTTGCTTAAAAGAAAGGGTGAAAGCCTTTGCCAAAGCAGTAGTGGATAATATATGGATCTATCTGGAAATAGTACCAAGTCCTTGCTAGGGAGAAGCACATTTATAGCTCTTTAGTAAATTGCTGAAGGAGAATGTGCTGTATTTTTGACTTATTCTTAGAAAAAAACTTCAATATATAATTTATATATCATAATGTCACTCATTTAAAACACAGTTAAATCAATGATTTTACTTTATAGAGTTTTACAGAGGAAGAAATTCAAAAGATTAAAGGGATTGGAATTTTGGATTTATCATTTAAGGTCTACTCAACCACACAGAATTCAGATGACGTGCTTTTCACTAGTACTTTGAGAAACAAATTTTGAAGGGTGCCCCAGCATCCTTTGAGAGCTCTGTGATTACTCTGCTCTGCAAACCAGAACTTCATGTAAGAATCACAGACAATCAATTGGAAAATACAAATGCAATGGAAATATTTGAACCCAAAGGTATCTGGAGCCAACTAGCATCACTCAGCTATAAAAGTCAAGGTGGGAGGTTTACTGTCACAAACATCAAAATCAAAGTACCAATCAGAACAGTCTGACTTGACACACCTGCAACATTGGCTAATCATGATGATTCTGTAAGTGAAATACATAGGAACTCTGCTAAGTGTTTGTTGTTGTTGTTGTTGTTAGGTACCGTTGAGTCGGTATCCGACTCATAGCGACCCTGTGTACAACAGGGGAAAAGCTATTGTCAGTGCTTCTCTGCTGTTCATAGGGTTTTCAATGGCAGATTGATTTTTGGGAGGGGGTTGCCAGGTCCTTCTCCCAAGCCTACAGCTTCTGGTGTTCCCAGGTGGTCTCCCATCCAGGTACTAACCAGGCCCAACCCTGCTTAGCTTCCGAGATCTGACGGGATTGGATGCCACAGGGCTACAGCTGCAGGCTTGTTGTTGTTAGGTGCCACTAAGTCAGTGTCTGACTCATCGTGACCCTCTGTACAACAGGCAAAACATATTATCAGTGCTTCTCTGCTATTCAAAGGGTTTTTAATGGCTGATTGCTTTTGGGAGTGGGTTGCCAGGTCCTTCTCCCAAGCCTACTGCACCTAGTATTCTCAGGAGGTCTCCCATCCAAGTGCTAACCAAACCCGACCTTACTTAGCTTCCGAGATCTGATGGGATAGGATGCCACAGTAGTATGGTTGCAGGCACTAAACACTTAGCTGGCTTATATAAGCAGAAAAATTCTGGGTCAATAAACAAAATACTAACTTAAATAATAAAGATAAAAAGTAACAGTTCCTCAGTTAATTCCCAGACTTGATTCCTCAGTTAATTCCCAAGTTGCAGATATAGAACCCCTTGAATGAAGTGGGAGGAAGTTCCCGTGAAGGAAGGACTTTCGGACATTTATATTGTTAATCTTTTCCTCAACTGTCCCCAAAGCCACCTAAAACCTTTTACCAGGGTAATCGTGCACTTGGGGAAAGGAAATAGACCTTTCAGGGACTACTAGACACTGGCTCTAAACTGGCACTCATTCCAGGAAACACAAAGTGTGGCCATACAGGCAGAATGTGAACTTATGAGGTGAGATGATGAATGGAGTTTTAGCTGAGATCCATCTCAAAAGGGGTTCAGTCCAGCTCCAAACTACATTTTGAAATAGACATACTTGCAGTAGGTAAAACCTTCCATTGGTCCTCTGACCTATGGGGTGAGAGCTGCTATGGTGGGAAAGCCCAAGAAACAGCCAGGATGACTACCTCTGCCTAAATAAAGAATCAAGTAAAAGGAATAATGCAGAGATGAGTGACACTATTAAGGACTTGAAAGATTCAGGGATAGTGATTCCCATCACATCCACATTCAACTTTCCTATCAGTTCCTGTCCAAAAGATGGATGAATCTTGGAGAATGGCAATTTATTACTGTAAACTTAACTTAGTGACAACTCCAATTTCAGCTATTACATGAGATATGGTTTCATTGGTTGAGCAAATTAACATATAACTTGGTACCTGGACACAGTAGGTGGTGAGGCAGATGCATTTTTTCCATACCATTCCATAGGGCCCTCCATAAGCAGTATACGTTCAACTGGAAAAGAAGCAAGGTACATGCCTTCAGTCTTCTGCACAGGGATATATTTGATCCTCTAGCCCTATGTATTAATTTAGTTCACAAGGACCTTGATTCCCTTCCCTTCCCTTCCCTTCCCTTCCCTTCCCTTCCCTTCGCTGATACTGGTGACATTGTATAGACTGGACCTACTGAACCAGAAGTAGCAACTACTATATACTGCTAAGCTGTGTATATGTCCAAAGATGAGAAATAAAATAAAAATTCAGAGTCTTCCTACCACTGTGAAATATTTAGGATTCCAGTGATGAGGAGCATATTGAGGTACCATGTTTTTTATTATTTTATTTTATTTTATTTTATTTTATTTTTTTGTAGTACTGGGGTTTGAATTCAGGGCCACACGCTTGCATGCTTTGCAAGTGCTGTACCACTGAGCTGCATCCACAGCCCATTTTTTTACTTTTTGAGACAGGGTCTTGCTAAATTACTCAGACTGCCTCTGGTCTTGAACTTGTGATCCTCCTGACTCTGCCTCCCAAGTCGCTGGGATTACAGGCGTGGGTGCCACCTTGCCCAGCTCAAGGTACCCCTTCTAGGGGAAAGGATAAATTATTGCATCTAGCCCCTCCCACAGCCCAGAAAGAGACATGACACCTACTGAGACAACAGAGATTTTAAGGCAGCATATTCCTTTAAGTGTATTGCTACAACCCTCTTGAGTGTCCTAAAAAGCTCTTAGCTTTGAGCAGGGACCAGAACAAGAGAAGGTTCTACAACAGGTCCAGTCTGCTATATGAGTTGCTCTGCCATTTGGGTCAGATGATATAGCAGATCCAATTGTGTTAAGTGTCAGTGGTAGATAGGAATGCTATTTAGAAACTTTGACAGACTCCTATGTGAATTGCAGCACAGGCATCTAGGATTTTATAGCAAAGTCTTGTCATCATCCACAAATAACTATAGATGATCCTCGAAGGACACAAGGGTCAAGGGTGTTTCCTCTCCCTGCACAGCAAGAAAAATGCATATAACTTTTGACTCCCCACAAACTTAACTACTAGTAGGCTGCTATTGACTGGAAGTTTTATAGATAACATAAACAGTTAACACTTTTTTTACTAGTAACTTTTTTAGTAGGGTACAAATTAATAGTTTCATTATAACATTTCCATATTTGCACATAATTGTATATTGCTCATGCTTATCCTCCCATTGCCCTATTACAATGTTTCATGTATATATGGTAAAAAAAAATGAGAGCCATGACAGATTACTTTTTACTGCAATACACAATTTACTGGAGAGATGAACTGCTCACACAGAGATGAATAGTGTCAATGGTGTTTTAAGTAGATATTCATAACACAAGAGCTCACTGCAGTAGCAACAGGAAGTGGATATGAAATTATTCCAGTAATACAGTATTATACAGTTATGATTTAATACTGCATCTTTATGTTTGTTCACATTTCTCTAAACATAGATGATGTACATATAGATAGATATAGAAGTAAATATAGATATAGATATAAATTAGCTCATACAATTATGGAGGCCAACAGGTCTCATGATCTGCCATCTACAAACTCAAGAATCAGGAAAGCAGCCAGGCACAGTGGCGCATGCCTGTAATCCCAGGCGGAGGCAGGAGGATCGCAAATTTGAGACCAGAAGCAGTCTGTATAATTTAGTGAGACTTTGTCCCAAAAAGTAAAAAAATGGGCTGGGTGTGCAGCTCAGTGGTATAGCAGTTGCAAAGCATGCAAGCACGGGATCCTGGGTTCAACCCCCACTACCGGGTGGGGGTAAAGAATCAGGAAAGCTAGCAGTATAACTCAGCATCAGTCCATAGGTCTCCAGACTGCCATTGTCTTAGGACAGGAAGAGTTGGATGTTTTAGCTCAAACATGGAGAGATAATTCACCCTTCATCCACATTTTTTGTTCTATTTAGGCTCTCAACTGATTGGATGATGCCCACCCATATTGGTTAAGGTGATTGTCTTTATTCAACCTTCTAATGCAAATGCTAATCTTTTTTGAAGACACATTCACATACATAACTAGCAATAATTTATCATTTAGTTCAGTCAAGTTGATAAATAAATATTACAATCATAGTCAGTCCTCTGTTAACATGGCACCTATACACATCTCCTGAAACCAAACTCAATTTCCAAAAACAAGACCATAATTCCACCTAACAAGAAACAATTAAATTATCCTTTATACAAAAAATCCTTTCCCCAGAAGAAGAAGTGAAGTACTTGAGTGATCTTTATTCTTCTACAGATATACCATAAATTAAATGTTGTTGTTGTTGTTGTTAGGTGCTGTCGAGTCAGTATCTGACTCATAGCGACCCTCATAGGGTTTTCAAAGCTGACTGCTTCGGGATTGCCTTGGAAGTGGATTGCCAGGCCCTTCTCCCATTTTTGTGGTGCTGGGAATTGAACTTGAGACCTCAGAGACTGCAGCGCAGCACTGTACCAACTGAGCCAAATCCCAGCCCATAAATTAAATAGGATGATTTAAACTTAACAATACCTAAATGATAATAAAAAGTCAAAACATTTTATGTTAAATGATAAGGAAATAAAAGAGAAAACTTCTATTGTTTTGGTTCTGTTTTCCCGAAGAACTCTGAATAAGACATCATCTTAAATGCCTCAGTCACACAGGAGAAGGGAAAGAGGAGATGAGTTGAAATAGGCAGTTAGAAAAGGGTCTTTAGCATAGTAAGATCCAACAAAGACTAAGGGTGAATTATGAATGTGTAACAAAGAGATGCTGCTGTGGCAGAAAATAACATCACCTTCCTTCATTTATCTTGGCAAGTACTTTTAATAAAATAAGTAATAAAATATTTCTTTGCTTCTCTAGCTAGGATTAGTGAAGGAAGTATACTAGATTCTGATAAGAAGAGATATGTGGGATAACTTTATAGAAGAGCAGCCCAATTAGAAATTATATAATGAAAGTATAGAATTTTTACCAACTTTTAAAGTAATCTTTGCTCGCAAGAAATCACTGCTGACTTCACAGCTGCTTCATGGCCCTAAGACATGTGAATGAATGAGTGGCAGGAGATAATGAAATTGCAAAAACTCTCACCTGCCAAAGCTGGTGTATGTCACCAATAACTCAGAAAGAAGAATGACTTCTTCATTCCACATCTCATGGAAATGCTCTTCATTAGTAAAAACTGAACTCTATCCAGAGTTCTGCTGGCAAGGGACTCTGGGAAATTCAGTTTCCAGGCTTCTAGATCCTGTGACACAGGGAGACCAAACCCAGGATGGAGTGAATGCTCTCTGCCAAAGACAATATCCAGCATGGAATCTTTAAAGATCATTTCAACATTATTGAAAGAAAAAATGGAATATTAAAAACAAGATAAACTAGATCTCTGAGAATTTAAAGGAAAATAACAAGTGCAAAAGGATATAGAAACACAGTAAATGTAGATGACATAGCCTAATGCTCCAATCTTTTTCCTGAAGGACAAGAAACAACACTTAAGAATATAGTAAAAGTAAATTTTCCTCAATTGAAAAAAATCTGAGAATATGTGTTGGAGTTCATCTTTTTTTTAAAAAAAGGTTCACACCTAGATGTCTTATCAATATTTAATAGTTACAATGATTCTAAAATAACCAATAAGCATGCTCAGATTAAAATAATGTAAGACATTATATACTACAAATTAATTTGTGCATTTATGCATCAAAATTTCTGAAATTGTCATTATCTTGATACAAAATCCTTGACATGAATACATTTAAGAAATGAGAGTGTTGAAACTATCTGACTATAGTTTTATCTGATGTACTAGAGTCACTTCAGTAAAATCTTTGTTCATATGTCGATCAGGTTCTGTTTTTCCCAACTCAAGGATTGTCTTTTCCCCTTCCTTTTCCCCAGCTGGTATATGCCAAAGGAGGAACATCCTTGTCCTCGTGGCAAGACAGAAGCCAGGTAATGGTCCCTGATCTACACAGACCCTCACTTACTCAATTAGAAAGTAAGTCCCTTATTTCACTTCATTATTGGGCATCTTATAACAGTATATAGTAGCTGCTTCCTCATCTATTTTACTTGGTGGGTGAAGGAGTGGCTGGGATTGTGCAGATGCCTCCCAACTGAAGTCTCTGGTCCTCATATAGCCTCCTTTCAAAATATCCTTGTTTGGAACGCAAGCCTTTACAAGCCCACCAGTGCCTTAGCCCACCTGTTCCAAACAGGGGTGGCCTATACACCACACAAAGCCATCTACAATCTCAGCTCTAACCAAGGGCTGTGAAGACACCTCTCTCAGGAGTTTTTACTACATCATTTGTCTGACATCATTTTTCTTTTAGGCAATGCCAAATACAGAGTTTCTCTAAGTTTTTCAGTTTTCTCTAAAAACAAAGTTTTTTTCTTGGGAAATTCTTTGAAGACTTTCTATTGGGTTTCCTTCTACACCTCTGTGAGATCTGATTCTAGGTCAAGGATGAAGAATGAAGATGAAAAATCACAAATAGAAAAATCTAGCAGCAGCTAGTTGCTTCTTAACACTTCTTTCTGTTTTGTAACACTCAATCTTGCATCAAGTTCATTCTCTACTATCTACTTGGGTTTAGGAAAAAACTGTGATCTCACCCACAAAATCTGCACTGATATCTAAAGAGAAGATTTGAAATTAATGAAACTCAACAAGTGCTACACTTTAGAATTAGTGTCTCATTATAGACTCAGATCTAAATTTGAAACTGAAAATCAAATAATCACATTTTTATTGTCTAACTTCTCCTCTACCTATGAGTGATGATGATTATCTTTGGTTCAGTGGGTGGGAAAGCCATGAGAAATCTAGTAAAACTATATTGTTTACATAACTCAAAATTTATTCCAATATTTTCCCAGAATAACAAAGTTATAATTAGAATGGTACTTTGCAAAATAGAATAAAATGGAAAAATAAATAATATCATGAGAGAAATGATTCAAGATTTCTATATGAAGCCAACAGAAAAATATGAACATCTATACAACAGATCGCTTGCAGCCTTAGCCCTGTGGCATCCGATCCCATCAGATCTCGGATCTAAGCAGGGTCAGCCCCTGGTTAGTCCTTGGATGGGAGACCGTCTGGGAACACCAGGTGCTTCAGGCTTAGGAGAAGAACCCAGCAACCCACTCCCAAAAATCAATCTGCCACTGAAAACCCTATGAACAGCAGAGAAGCACTGACAGTAGTGTTTCCTCTTTTGTATGCAGGGTCGCTATGAGTTGGATACCAACTTTACGGCACCTAACAGCATCACAGCATACAACAGATCAGAAAATATCATAGCCTGTTCCTGCAAAACTTGCTCAAAGTCACCCAAGGAGAGAGATTAATTAAAAATTTGAATTTAAGCATGGAGAATTCAGATTTATGAGGACTACTATTAATACACTATTCCAAAGAAATACCTTAATTCTACTTGCTGTATAGAGTATTATTAAATTCAAAAAATTATTCCTAGAAAATTATATATAACATAGAAATAGAATTCAATAATAAAGTCCAAATGCATAATTCTATATTTTAATTCCAAGGTAATGAATGGTAGTGGTGAGCATAGGAAATTACTAAATTACTAAAGTTCTTATCATGCATGAGAAATAAAGCCTTTACATTTTCATTTTCCTATGCACTTTTCTCTTTTTTTTTTCTTCATTTAAAAAAAATTTTTTAATTGGAAATTTTTAATGTACATCTTAATGTGATTCATTTTGACATGCTTTTCATTGTGACATTTCCATATATGCATTTTGATAAATATTATTCATATAGGTTATCCCTTACCCTCCCCTATGCCTCCCCCCTCCCACCCTTCCCATCTAAGTTTCCCAACTAAGTCTTCTCTATCTTTTACTTAGTAATATTTTTCTATATGTCCTTGGGTTCCAGTTCTGTTTAAGATAGAAACTTTTCCTGTAGTGGTCTTTGTTTTTATCTTGTTAGAACAATTACATGTACTTTCTAGACCATTTATATTGACACCATTCTTATCTTCCCCCCCCCTTTTATTATGATCCGACCTTTGAATAGGATTTTTCCTTCTTATAATTTTGATTCAGCTCCCTCATATGAGTGAGAACATGTGTTGTTTCTCCTTCTGAGCTCGTGTTCATTCACTTAAAATAATTTTCTCTAATTCCATCCATTTTGCTGCAAATGACCTTATTTCATTTTTCTTGATTGCTGAGTAGTATTCCATTGTGTATATATACCATCGTTTTTTTATCCATTCTTCTGTTGAAGGGCACTTTGGTTGATTCCATATCCTTGCTATTGTGAAAAGTGCTGCATTGAACATGGAGATGCATGTGTCTCTGTGGTATGATGACCCATCTCCCTTTGGGTAAATTCCCAATAGTGTTATAGCTGGGTCATATAGTAGCTCTATTTTTAGTCTTTTAAGGTACCCCCATATTGATTTCCACAGTGGTTGCACCACTATACTTTCAGGGATCATTTCTATAGTTCGTCACTTTTCTCTTTTTAACAGAATCATGAAGTTTATATATGTTTGTTGAAATAGATTAAAAGAAAAAGTTGTGTGGAAAAATAGCCTACTTCCTTTCTCCATAATCCTGAATAAACTTTCATTAAATAGTAGCAATTCTCCCTTGCTTTTCTTTACTTTCTAATTATTTTTCTTTTAAACTTTATTAGAAGAAAAAATACAGGTTTCACTTTTGTGATTAAAATAACTAGAATTTAAAACAAATACAATTAGAATTATGCATCAATGTTTATGAACATTTAAATATTATCAGAAACTTTCAATTATGTCAAATGAAAACAAATAAAACATTGTTCACCTAACAAAAGGAAAAATAAATGTTAATAAAGAATGAAAAATTATAACAAAAGAAAACGCAAACATCATCTGTGACTGTCAAAATGAACTAGTTAACTACTAATTAACAACTTACCTCATAAGTAAACTTTTTCTGATTAGAGTAGAACATTTCAAATCTAAGCTACTTACAATAGCTGCTATGATATAGAATATGAATAAATATGAAAACAAGGTCAAAGATATATCTGGCAAAAACAAAATATTTAAAGCAGTCTTGGAGGAGCCAATGGCAAAAGCCTACATTCAGAGGAAATGTCACAATTTTCACCATATACATTATTAAGCAAGAATTAGCAAAATAATAAAATAAAATAAAGAATAAAAGAAAATACTATTTTTAAAGAAAAATGTAATAAATTCAGGAAAAAATAATTAATGAACCTATGGAATATCTATAATAAAAGTAGATAGATTTCTATACACTCTAAGAAAAAGGAGGAAACAAGTAGAATTAGAAAGAAAAAGAGGTAAGGAAAGCAAATAGACTAAAATGTATAAGAGATTACATTCTAAGACCCTATGTAATGCTAATAAATGTGTAAAACTTCTGAAATGGGAGATGTTCATGAAAGACATAAACTAACAATAAAAATGTATAAAATTAGAAAAATCTGAATTGAATAACAACCATAGGCATAATGAAAAACACTTCAAAAAATTACCCCAAATTCTCCAGGGGTTGTTTTACTAGTGAATTATTTGAAACTTTAAAGGAACTAGTAAACTCAATTCTATATAATTTGTTCCAGAACACAGAAAAAAAAATGGAAGGCAGTCAAATCTATTTTATGAATCCAGGATAATTCTGACATCAAAATCTGACAAACATTATGCAAAAAATGAATAAATAACACCAAAGACAGATCTCTCTTATGAATTTACATTCACAAATGAAGTGATATGAGGAAATGTATGTGCCTGGCATTTATTAGCCACCCAATAAATTGCTCCTACATCACTAAAGAAAGCAAGGGTATTCAAAATGAATTTCCTCAGCTTCCTGGCCCTACATCTACACATTTAATTCACATAGGGACCAATCCTCACCTCATTTCCTTTTGTGTCAAAGGGGGAAGAAGTCTTTTCTTTGTTCAAAAATAAAAGCTTCTGCACGTGCTCTGGATCCCATCCTACAGCCACATCAGTTTGTCAGTGAGCACTTTGTCAGTTACTTACAGCCTCTTGTTCTCTAGTAACTATTTTCTTTCAGCTCTAAAGGAATATTTCCTCAGTTTCTCATCTTCCTTCATTCATCATTAATTTAATCAGTACTTGCAAGATGTCAGATCGACTTAACAGTCATGATCAGAGTATTATGCAGTCATTGCCTTTGAGGAGATTTGTATCTGGTCAGGGCCCAGTAAGTCAGCAACTGCAGGGCAATGTGGCAAGTGCTAAAATTTGGCCAGGCACAGGTAGTACAAGAGCTCATGAGAAAGAGGTCTAGGGATGTTTCTTCTCAGCCTGGGCCATGACTTTATCCTCTGCTTTACTCTTTTTAAAAAGTAGTTTTTATCTGCCATTCCAGTTCATCACTATCCATTAGTTTGCCCTTCCACAGCCCTCTGAAGATCCCTGAGACTCCCTTGCCAGGTTCAAACATAATTTTTCTATTGAAAAATCTAATGTAGACATTTTATTTCATGGGATATTTTTACTTCCTTGTGGCACTTGATACCATATAGATCATCCCTCCTTGAGAGTCTCATGCCTGTAAGTTCTTCTGCTTTTACTTCTTCCTCTTTAGCCTTTCTTACCTATTCTCTTTTCTTACATGCTTCTACACAGTTCATTCGTTGGACATGTAGTCAGGAGAGATCAATGCCTTGTGAAAGACATCATGTTTGGGAGAGTGGCAGGTCAATGAAAAAAAGGAAAACCCTCCACCAGATGGATTGACACACTGTCTGCAATAATGGGCTTAAATATAAATAAGATCCTGTGCCTGGCACAGAATCAGTAAGTGTTTCAATCTGCTGTACATAGGGTCATTATGAGTCAGACTGGTCTCGACAGCACCTAACAACAACAACAACAACAACAACCCAGTTGGTTATTATGAATGAACAGTGTTTCTCAGCAACAATTGCTACTTTTATCTTCTCAGTCTATACACATTCTCTCTTAATATACATTCATTCCCATCTAGTTCCATGATCTCTTGTTGTTAGGTGTCCTGGAGTCGTTTCTGAATCATAGGGAACCTCGTAGGGTTTTCAATGGCTGATTGTTTCAGGATTGCCTCCCTAGTGGATTGCCAGGTCCTTCTCCCATTTTTGTGGTGCTGGGAATCAAACTTGGGACCTCAGAGACTGCAGAGCAGCACTCTACCAATTGGGCAAAATCCCAGCCCCCATGATCTCTACCACCTCCTAAATGCTGGTATCAATCTCTATGTACAATATGCATCTCTCTTCTGAGAACCAAATTCAAAACTGCTGCTCCCTCCTGAATTTTTCCAAATGAGTGCCTAACTTACATCTTAAACACATGCCGCAAATAAACCTGGTTATCTTCTCAAATCTCTGTCTTTACAATCTTCTAGGACTATGAAAAACTTTACTGTGTACCTATTGCGCAAAGTATTTCTCCCCAATCAACCTTGGACATCCTAGTCACAACACCTCTTTTGAATGATTTCAATCTGCATTCTCTCATCCATGGTCACCAAGTCAAGTTCAGACCATCGTCATTCATTACTTGGCTGACTACAGAAGCTGTTTAAATGGCTCCTGGCCTTCTTTCTTATATTCTTCCAAGAAATTTTTTTTAAAGTGCCACTAGGCATATTTATAAGACACATCAGGTTAGGTCTCTCCTATGTGTAAATTTCTTCAATAATACCTAAAGATTTTTAGCCCATCATACAAGGAACTTATGACATGACTCCTATCTGTACCTCCCACTTCACTTCTCTATGGTTGTTAGTTTTATGACTGTAGCTTTTCCCCTCCCCTTAACTCATTGTTGTTGTTGTTGTTAGGTGCCATCGAGTAGGTATCCGACTCATAGCGACCATTACAGGGTTTTCAATGGCTGACTGTTTCGAGATTGCCTCGGGAGTGGATTGCCAGATCCTTTTCCCGCTTTTGTGGTGCTGGGAATCAAACTCAGGACTTCAGAGACTGCAGCGCAGCACTCTACCAACTGAGCTAAATCCCAGCCCCCCCTTAACTCATAGGAGGTGTATATTCTCAACATAGCTCCAAACCCAGTATTCATGGGTTCATGAATGCTCTTGGCTAACTCCCACATGTTCTTGTCATTCTTCCTGTGATTATGTCAGAGGTTTGTTTTTGTTTTTGTTTTTGTTTTTGCTTAAAAAACTTCCATTTCCTACCCTGTCTCCCTAAATACCTATAAGTTATGATCTATCTTATCAGCAAGACATAAATGATCCTCTAACAGCTAGTTCCATCAATACCTACATTTTCAACAAACATCATTTTTAAGTATACTATGCTCCAATTCCTATTTCAAGACAGTTAGATGTTCTTTAAAATCTTGAAAATTACTTTCCCATTAAGCATTCAAGTACCAGATGAATATAAAGTGGAGAACAAAGGACAAGCAAAATAAAGGTAAAACCATGAATATACTTCACCGTTAACTCCATGAAATTGGTTAATACTTCTAAATGAATCAAGTGGAAAAAGCTGGTGAGATGAAGGTAAGGAGCTAAGGGTCAGGAGCTATGAGGAAGGGGGAAAGCAAGAGAAGATAAGCTTGGCCATACCATCAGACATATTTTGTGTAAAAAGTGTCCTGTGAGCAAAGACATTATTGACACTGTGACAGATTCTTCATTTTATCAAAATATAAGATTCATACCCATTCCAATTTTAAAGCAGATATCCTTGTTCTGATCCAAATTTCACTAAGTAATTTTTGACAACTCTAGTCTTCTACATGGGAACAGACTTCTCTGTCCAGAATGGCACAAAAAAAGTTTTCTTTTTTTTCTTTTTTTTTCTTTTTTTTTTTTTTTTTTTGCTGTACTGGGGGTTGAACCTAGGGCCCCGCGCCTGCATGCTCTGCAAGTGCTGGACCACTGAGCTGCACCTCAGCCCATTTTTTTACTTTTTGAGACAGGGTCTCGCTAAATTACGCAGACTGCCTGTGGTCTCGAATTTGCGATCCTCCCCCTCCGCCTCCGGAGCCGCTGGGATTACAGGCGTGCGCCACCACGCCCGGCTACAAAAAAAGTTTTCTAATTGTAGTAGAATAATACAACTATAAATAAATGAATTGATATCCATTTATTACATATTTTATGAATGAGGTTTACTGGGTTTTTGTTTATATCCCTCACTCTTTCAAGTGAAGTTTGCAAAAGAGACTGAAGGATTACATGGGCAAGGCTGAGTCTGGACTCCAAAATATTGTGAATTTACCAAGATGAAAACGTCAAAGTATTATGATGACTTTTCTAGGTGACACTTCACTTCTTGCACTCTGAGCCAGTCTGCAGGTTGCCCTCTGTGATGCCTTCCCCAAAAGGCTCCGTGCCCTAGGCCCTCTCTGTGTGCTCTCAGCACTAGGTAACTGCCTCCTCAATCCTTTTCTTGAAATTGCTTATGTGTATTTGTTTTAACAAATAATAACACCCATGCTTGGCACATACCAAATAATCATACATGTTTATTTAATCAACAAACTCAATTCCTAGTATTTTGCCCAGTTATTTTTTCTTATTTCTCTTTGTTAGACTGAATACCAAATACAGTATTTTCTCAGGAGCCACTGCTGATGTTGTTATCCTATAAGAGTTTTACAATTCAGTCAGGAAGTTATTCTAGCTCAACCAAAAGCTACAGAAATTTTTTATAGAGTCCATTTATTTAGCTTCTAATATTTTTCTACTTCAATTAAATACTCCAGCATCCATGTTTACCTCTTTTTGATACAGGATCTAGATGTGACCACTGTTTTTTGTTTTGATTTGTCTTGGTTTGTAGTCATTAAGACGCTGGACTCAACCCCATGTGCCATTTCACCCTTTAGAAAAGCGGCCATTTAATATATAATAGAGGAAGCCTTTGAGTTCTAAAAATTCTTGACTGTGTAAAATACTCTTGTAACCTGCAGCTTATAGAACCAGTGCTTATCCTAATGGTTGTTCAGTAGTTTAAGAGGTGTTTGAATTATTAGGTGAAGGAAGTCACTGTAACAGTTTAGCAAAATAACTAAATACATCTGACGCCATATAATTTAATGTATTAGGAGCAGATCTTTTGAAAATTTCTAGAAAGTTATCCAATATCCTATTGACCAGCATTTTAAGACACATTTTATAGCTTAAACCCTCAACTTAAGTACCTACATCATCCACTGAGGGAGAAGGAAATGGCATAATGGTAACCCTAGCCATGGGGAAAAATGTTTTTCTTTAGTGCACCATTATTTCCCAGTAAGTATTGTAATTGAGAAGAAACTTCCCCTTAAATGTGCTAAATCAATTAATTACCCGTACACTTGCTTTAACATCCTGCAGTATGAAAACAACTTCCAGATGTTACACTTGCTAATAATTCTTTGGCCATTGTGTTTCAGTGGACCTACTGTATCACTCCTGATAGGAGGGCTGAGAAGTGTAAAGTGATGGTTATCTGATGTAAAATCACTCTTCTGGTGAGCTGATTCTTGGTAAAAACACAAGCTCATTTGTCATCATGAGTAAATAATGGAATCATTTTCTATCTTGGATTTATAAGTAAAAATGGGATTAGTGATTGGTGATGAGGAGGAAATATTAATAATAAAAGTGAGTATGACATTCTATATTTTGAAAAGAGCTAGACATGTGCTTAGTAGTAATCACACTTTGATGTTCCACGTGTTCTTACATAGGAATGACCTCATTAACTTATTTTTCCCATTGAGAAAATGTTTATGGCAACATTATGCTCTGTTTGCTATTAAGTGCAGTCTTTCTTCATTTAGAGTGTAATGCTTGTTTTATTTTAGCGCATTTTTAAAAAATGTTATTCTAACATACCCAATGAATTGGATTTCTGAAGTCCACTGTTGTGGAGAATCTAAATAGCTTCATGTTTACCCTACTAGTAATTTTTATTCATTAAATGTCATTTTGCAAGATGAAGAGATACATTTGGAATTGCTTTGCTGCCTTTATATTTTCTAGAATCTTTAAAACCACATCACCATTATTTGAACTTATTCTCAAGTTTTATGCATTCTATTAACATAAAACTATGAGGCAAATTTGCTTTTAATAATTTTCTTCAAGCTTTGTGCTTTATTAGAAATAACTCATTTACAGAAAACCTTTTATTTGGATTGGTGGTGAGAATAAACACATAGTTCTCAGTGAGTTTTATTATTGATTATAAAGTAATTTGGCAGAGTGTTGTGTAGGCAACTAAACGAAATAAAAGATTAATCAGAACTACCAATCTTTTTTTGATTTGCAAAGTAACAGAAAACAGCAGTCCAGCCCTGTTTTACTCCCCGAAGGTTTGGTTCAGTATGTGCCAGTGATGAAAAACATCGTCCCCCTATAAAGCAACAATTAGGGCTGGTTTCCATTGAGTCAATCAGTCAAATGTAAAAATACAAAAGACTAATATAAAATAAGCCCTCTTCTGTGGGGCTACCCATGCCAGAAATGTGAACACCCTTAGTATGTGTTGCTCCTGCTGTTTACCAATGCACTATGGGAATTTTAGATTTAAAAGTTTGCATTTTAATTGCAGAATTAAATACAGGAGAGTAAAATTCACCAGTTTTCGCCTGGATTAGAGCAGAATTTAGAGGAGTGAAGCTAATCGGTAAATCACTTAGCATCTTGGTATATATTTTTTCTTTTATTAATTGATACAACATATTAGAAAAAATTCAGCCTACTTAAAATTAGCAGGATTCTTGTAAGGAAGCACATGACTCAAAAGTATATGTAAAAAAATAAAAAGCTATTATTATTATATACATTGTTCTCCATTTATTTTAATGACAAGGCAGTAAAAAGTGACTTGTATTATATCAATCTACGTATGATGAAACCTTAAAATCAATTTGAAGAAGTGTTAGTGGAGGATAACAACATGATTGTTAAGGAAAGATATGGAATTAAGATATTTTCTGGAAAAACAACCTAAAATGATAATAACAGTTTTAGGTCAGGAAATGCTATTATACATTCATTCATAATCAAATATTTATCATTTACACACATACAAAATGTATTCAAATTACGCAGAATGAATTCAGAGTAGATATAAAAATATTAGTAGTAGTATTAGCGGCCTTGTTAATATTTTACCCACTTGAAATATCAATAAACTCAAACATTTTTACTGTTGCCTCAAAGAATGCAGAAAGGATACCCACAGTGTAAATCCTCCTTCTAACATTTTGAACAAAGTAGTATATTGCTCTTGTTTACAAACTCTTAAATGAACATAATCCAGCATCACTTGATGCCTAACAACATAAGGGTCTTTGTTTCAGTTTGGTAGAAATACGTGTGTGTGTGTGTGTGTGTGTGTGTGTGTGTGTGTGTGTGTTTCCTTTTTCTTAGTGGCTTTAATGGAATAAGAGTTTTCTGTTTCTGCGTTCTCTGCCACTAGGCCTTGTGTCATACACATTTGCCCAGTGCTATTCTCAAACAAAAAATTGAAAGTGAAAAGGAGTAAGTATCTACTTGGGTTAAAACAAAGAAAGGATGAAACACAGAAACTACAGGCTTCTTCACAAATTTCCATAATTTACAGAATAAGAGTTAATGCTTCTTTTTAAAATTAGGTTTTTTTTAAATAGCATGCAGTAAAATGAGTTTCATTATGGGATTTTCATACAAGTGTATCCTGTACTTTGCTCTTCTTCACTCCGTCATTACCACCCCTGATGTTGCTCCCACCCCCTCCCACTAGTCCCCTTCTAAATAAGAATGAAATTATGCCATTTTCAAGAGTTAACACTTCTTAATGAGCTGATGATTGCCAGGCCTTTAGCCAGCTGGCTCTGCTTATCTCTCTCACCTCATCTTTAGTCCCTTTCCTAGTTGTCTGTACCCCGTTAACATCCTGGCTCTGCTTATCTCTCTCACCTCATCTTTAGTCCCTTTCCTAGTTGTCTGTACCCCGTTAACATACTAAACTGTAGGGCACCCTGGGGGGCACCTGATGAGCACAAGCCCAAGTCTGCATGGCTTGAGGCTTATCTAGCCCACCTCGAGGCCTGAGGCACACTCAGGACTCCCTTATGGCTCACCACAGCACACTGGGCTTTGGCCCCTGCCTCATGTTGCCATGGTGTATCCCCCTCCTCAGATTCTTGCTGAGTCAATGACACCCAATTGGCTAACCCAAAATGCCCTTTGCCCCCACTCTTGATTGGCTGTCTCCGATCATGCTCCCTCACCCCATTGATTACACTCTAGTCATTAGCCTCCCGTCCCTGATAGGTTATGCCCTATCCACCCTATGCCTTCCTATTGGTTGAGTAATGCTGTCCTATGGTTGGGTACGCCCTGATGGTGTCATTTTTCTTTATTGGATGTACTCTGTTCTGCATTTTACCCCTGCATTTTATTTCAAAACCTATGTAAGCACTGTGAAACTTGTAACGTTGTTGCTGTTGGCCCAGCCATAGATCTGGGGCTGAGAGAGTCATTGCTCTGAACTGTAGCATAGGTAGAACTGCAGCCCTTTTAAGGGTAGCAATAATAAAGAGCCTTTGGCACTCATCAGCAAGCATTTTCCCAGAGTATCCTTGCTTCCTCACTCTCAATGTGTGCTCAATCCTAGCAGGTTTAGTGTGGGGATACCAATCCCAGGTAACATAGAATGCCCCACACTAAACTACTTTCAATTTCATAAAAGTGACAGCTTTTCTCACCTCTGAATCTTTTAAGTATAGATTCTCCCGCCTGGAACATGGTCTCCCATATTCATTGAAAAGGCTAGAACTTTTTAACTTTAACATCATTTTCCTCAAAGAAGCTTAAGTTAGCTAATTTTATTTCCTTGTATTCTCATTATGGTGGAAAACATAGATCAGTGTGTTTAACCCCAACTCATTGTTCAGTTGTGCAGTTTCCTGCAATGCAACATCTTTTCCCACAGTTCCTTGTAGCTAAGGTTCTCGATAAGAATTCTATTCCTCAACCATACCAGCATTGTTTCTATTTCTTTTACTGATCTTCACCATTCTTACTGGAGTAAGGTGGAATCTCAGAGTTGTTTTGATTTATATTTCCCTAATGGCTAGGGATATTGAGTATTTTTCATGTGTTTCATGGCCTTACGAGCTTCTTCATTTGAGAGCTGTCTGTTCAGTTCCTTTGCCCCCTTGTGTAGTGGGCTATTTGTTTTCTTTGGAATTGATTTCTTGAGTTCTTTATAAATTCTGGAAATTAGTCCTCTGTCCAATGTATAGGATGCAAAGATTTTTTTCCCATTCAGTGGGGACTACCTTGACACTGTTGATTATTTCCTTTGTATACAGAAGCTTTTTAATTTTATGTAATCCCATTTATCTATTCTTGTTGCAATTCCTTGAGCAATTGGAATCCTATTAAGGAAATATTTTCCTATGCCTATGTATTGGAGCATATTGCCTATCTCTTCTTCTAGTAATTTTAAAGTTTCTAATTTTATGGTGAGGTCTTTTATCCATTTCAAGTTAATTCTCATACATATTGAGAGGAGCAGGACTATTTTCATTTTTCTACAAGTGGATATCCAAGTTTCCTAGCACCATTTATTGAAAAGAGCTATCCTTTCTCCAATTTTACCTGCATTGCCCCTTTGTCAAAAATCAGGTGGCTGTAGATGCATTGATGTGTCTCTGGGTCCTCTGTTCTGTTCCACTGGTCTTCAGGCCTATTTTGTGCCAGTGTCAAGCTATTTTTGCTACTACAGCCCTTTGGTATAGATTAAAGTCAGGGATCGTGATCCCACCTGAATTAATTTTGCAGCTTAAGAGTGTTTTGGCTATATGTGGTCTTTTGTGCTTCCATATAAATATTTGGATCATTTTTTTTCTGTTTCTGTAAAGTCTGCCATTGGAATTTTAATGGGGATTGCATTAAATCTATAGATTGCTTTTGGTAGGATAGCCATTTTTACAATATTGATTCTCCAAGTCCATGAGCAGGGGAAGTCCTTCCACCTTTTAGTATCTTCTGCAATTTCTTTCTTTAATGTTTTGAAATTCTCCTTGTAGAGATCTGCAGGATCTTTGGTTAGATTGATTCCAAGGTATTTAATTTTCTGATGGGCTATCATGATGTGGATTGTAGCTGTAATTCCCTTCTCTTCCTGCTCACAGTTGGTGTAAAGGAAGGCTACTGATTTTTTAGTGTTAATTTTGTATCCTGCCACTTTGCCAAAGAACTTAATTAGCTCTACAAGTTTTCTAAGGGAGATTTTGGGGTCCTTTAGGTGAAATATCATGTCATCTGCAAATAAGGATAATTTCACCTCTTCTTTGCCTATCTGGATCCCTTTGATTTCTTTCTCTAATCTGATTGCCCTGGCTAGGACTTCAATTCCAATGTTAAATAAGATAGGGGAGAGTGGATAAAACTAATAACAACAAATGCTGGCATGGTTGGGGAGAAAAGGAACCCTCTTACACTGCTGGTGGAGTTGTAAATTGGTTCAACCACTTTGGAAATCAACATGGAGGTACCTCAAAAAACTAAAAATAGATCTACCATATGATTCAGTTATACCACTACTGGGAATATACCTAAAGTGAGATGAGTCATCATACTACAGAGACAACTGCATCTCCATGTTCAATGCAGCACTTTTCACAATAGCAAGAATATGAAATCAACAAAAATGCCCATCAACAGAAAAATGGATAAAAAAATTATGGTACATATACACAATGGCATACTACTCAGCAATTAAAAAATGAAATAATATTATTTGCAACAAAATGGATGGAATTGGAGAAAATTATCCTAAATGAATGAATACAAGCCCAAAAAGAGAAATACCATATGTTCTCACTCATATATGGAAGGTGAATCAAACTTAGAAGATGGATAAAATCCCATACATAAATTGGAACATAATACAAAGCTCATGTAAACTAAGCATAGAAGGGACAATATAAGGAGTGGAAAGAAGGAGAGCGGGATCTAGCAAAAGGAAGCAATGATGACAGAAGATAGGAGGGGGAGGAGGGCCAATGAGGAGAGAAGAAGAGCTGAGAGGTCAACCTCAATGTAAACAGCTCAATTTTACTAGTATGGGAAACAATAATACCAATAATTCCAAAGGATGGCAATAATGCAAATGGACTAGATCACTCCGGTAATAATGCTGAGAATGTAAAAAGATATATCACTACAGAAAAAAGTTTGGACTTAAATAAAAATCAAGATTTCCACAAAAAGACATACACGTAGAAAGGAGACATTGGTGGTGGAGGGGTGGGGATGAAGGAGGAGGGTGATGAGAGGATAATGGGGAAGTTATGTGAGCAATGTACAATGAAATGCATATACGGAAATGTGACAATGAAATACATGTCAGAATAAAACCCATTAAGTTGTACATTAAAAATATCAAAAAAAAAAAAAACAAAAACAACAACAACAACAAAAAACAATTCCAATCCTTCACTTAGATGCATCTAGGTAAAACCTAAAAGAGAAAGTGAAATGGGAGAGGGTATACCAGTGAGCTATTTCTCTGGGCTCACAAGTAATGGGGGCATAAAATTTTTAGGCAGCAACATTCCAGTTGGGGCTAGGGTTTATCTCAGTTGATAGAGTGCTGCTGTGCACTCTCTGAGGTCCTGGCTTCAATCCCCAGCACTGCAAAAGCAGAGACAGACCTGGCAGTCCATTCCCAGTATAATCCCCCCAAAATCTGCCATTAAAAACCCTATGAACTGCAGAGAAGCACTGACATTGTGCCAGGCATGGCTCAGTATCCGCAAGTGTTTTGTTCTGTTTTACATAGGGTTGCTATGAGTCGGGCCCCAATTGACAGCACCTAACAACAACAACAACAAAATTCCAGTTGTAGGGGCAACAGTGACACATTTATATCAAATCACAGCAATGACAGAGTATCCTTGTGTATGACAATTACAGTGGCAGCTCAGAGGCAAAACCAGACAAAGTAATTATTTCAAATTAATGTAGAGAATAGAATGGCACAATTTTTTCCCACCATTATTTTCTATAATTTCTGCAACTATACTTATCACTAGCATAGCAACCTCTTAAACTTTGTAGAGACTTTGTCACATCATAAAAATCAAGGACAATAGGTAGAAAGTATATTGATGAAATATAGATTAATCCAAGTTTGAAATACTGTCCAGATCATCGTTACTTTCATCTCTGAAGAAGCCTCACAACATGGTTATCTACAATACTTATTTACAAATAGCACTTTGACATTTGATGAAAGAACTTAATAATTCTACCTCACATGACATTATTCAGATTCTTGATCATGTGAAGAGAAATGGTAGTCAAATATTGTTTTGTATATTGGTCTGTGTGGAAAAAAAAGAGATTGAAAAGCACTTATATGATCAAAACAATTTCATGATAACTCTAGTTACCCTGAGTACTAACAAGATAGCAAGTATCTTAATTTTTCCCATTTTTATGAAACTGAATTCTATAACAAACTGAACACAAGTCAATTATTTAGTATTGAGTTAAAAAATAATAAAAAGTGCCCAGGAGTGGCAGATGATATTACAAAGTTACCATCATAAAAAGGAAGAAAGAAAACAAAAGGAAAATCTACTAAATAAAAAGAAACTAGTAACATGTTAAACCATCGAACAACCAATAGGGCAGTTTTGGGGAGATGATAGTGGGTGCAAGCAGATAGACTCTTGAGGTAAAAAATTAACAATTCTAAAAGACTATTAGAAATGGGTTACTTGATATGACATTTGCTATTATATTTTTGAAATTTGTCACAAGAATTCATTAAACATTGGATTCACTATGTTTTTGAGCTCTTGAATTACTTTAACCACCATAATATTGTGCTCTGACTTTGAAGGACTAATTCATGCACATTGAAGTCCCAATTAAAGCATTAATTCTGAATGCTATCTTCTATATCCCTCTAGGTAAAAGTATCTATTCCTTCTTCCCAATAATATGTTGGCACATTATGATGATGGTGTCAACACTGGAAATGGGATCCTGTCCTGTCATTTAACTGCAGCACTGAAGAATAAAAATTTGTATCTTGTAGCTTATTTATTGCCCCCTGCCTAGGTGCTGATGATAGCATTATGTGTTTAGATTATTCCAAGTGAAACTTTATTGAATGAATAAATGACCTGGTAGTTGAGGGACAGACTAGGAAACAAAGCCTATCACAGAAGTGGGAGGAATCAATTTCAACTCTGCCAGGGTCTGGTTTGGTAACCAATGCAGTCACTTTGGGGCCTTCGGGGCATTGATTTCCTCTTCTGTAATGGGATCTATAAGGCCTCTTCCAACTTAATTCCTCTTGTAGTAGCTGTACATTATTAATATATTGGAATGATACCTACTTGATTTGGTATCACCAGTTTATAAAAAAGTATGGGAAATGATCAAGAATTTGACAGCTAAAGGAAACCACAATATTAGAGATTTACATCTTTAGTTTGTACATACAGAAGCTGTGTCATAAGATATTTCTGTGTGTAACATGACTCTGAAAATGACTTGCCATTAAAAATGATACACAAATTATAAAACTTCTCTGCTGAAATGTCTCATAAACTCTAAAGAAATATAGAAAGCAAAAAGGAAGACTATTTTGATGGTATGTAAAATAATGCTGGGAAAAGATTAATGATATGCAATCTCCTTCAGCAAATATGATATGTCATATACTAAAGTGTTATTTCATTAAAGGAAAAAGAAATTGAAATCTAATTCTTCTGTTAATGGTTTTGTTGTTGTTGCTATTAGGTGCCATAGAGTCAGGTCCAACTCATAGCAACCATACATACAACAGATGAAACATTCCCCAACACTCTGCCATGCCCAGCACTATATCAGTGCTTCTCTTCTATTAATAGGTTTTTCAATGGCTGATTGCTTTGGGAGTGGGCTGCCATGTCTTTTTCCCTCTGTTAATGGTAACCAGTTGTTATTTTCATATACAAATTAATACATGTCCAGGAAAACACTATTATTTTAAGAATATTCAAAACTAGTTATGGAAATTAGAAATGCCTTGATAATCTCTACCTAAAGCTGTATTTGCCTACAGCCGTACCACTGTAGTTTCCTATTTCATCAGATCTAGGAAGCTAAGTAGAGTCGGGCCTGGTTAATACCTAGATAGCAGCCCTCCTGTGAATACCAGGTGCTGTAGGCTTCGGAGAAGGAACCAGCACCACTCCCAAAAATCAATCCACCATTGAAAACCATATGAATAGCAGAGAAGCACTGACAATAGTGTTTCGCCTGTTGTACATAGGATCACTATGAGTTGGACACCAACTTGACAGCACCTAACAACAACAACAAAGCTGTACCTGAACTATATATTTCACCAACATCCCAGCCTGGGAGGTTGAATTCTTCCTAAATTCCAAGATAGGAATAAAATAATGGAGAGTGGGGCCTCTGTATGTGTTTGTGTGTGTGTACCTAAGCATTCACAATACTAACAAACACTAGCAGCAAGAAAAAATTAAGAATAGATTATAATTTAGGTGATTTTGTCACATGATAATTTTTGCCTTTTTAAAATATATATTTTAACTTCACAAAAAATACTGTAAGTTAGCTCCCAGAAACCTGTGCTGTGGCTTTGAACTATTGAAGTCTTTGGCTATAAAGATAAAATCTCACACTTCTTATAACCCTGGCACCTAGTTCAGTGGGTGGGACTATATGTTTCAAGTCATGTTTATTAAACTGAGTTTCCATTGTTGAGACTCATCTGTCATTGATACATTTACCCTAAGACAACAATCCCATGAACAATCCCAGGACAACTAAATTGATACATGGAATATTAATTAGCAATGAAACTTTCATTATTCACAGGCTCCCCTTTGGACTTTAACTTAAATATTCTGAACATTCTTCAAGGTCTGACCAATAAGCTTAGGAAATTTTTCTATCTCTTTTCCACATTCTAGGATTCACCAACACCAAATTTATTGCCATGTCATACTCCTCCTTATCCACAATACTTACTCACTTTTGACATAGGTAAATGGCCCTAATACTGGTTTAGACAACATCCCAACTTGGTTTGCTCACTCCCACATACAATACAAATTTCCCCATTCAACATTTGTGAAGGTGGAGAAGTAAGCCAATTCCCTGTCCATGTAATTTAAACTTTCATTTTATTAATTCCCTTAATTTCCATATTTTTTCTATATCCCTCCAACAGAATCCTCTCAGACATTTATGAGCTTCATGAGTCAAATAACATATTCCTAAATCTATCATTATCTGATGCTCAAACTTTATGATCTTGATCTTCTAACTCTATCATGACCACAAAGGTCCTCTATCTCTTTGGTCATCTCTTAGGGTCATTTGCCTTATTTACAAATCAGTCACGAGTGAATACTCCAGGGGATAATTCATAAAATGGCATTTTTATGTTAGAATTTCTTTAAAAATAAACTGGGGAGGAAGAGAAAGAAATAAGTGTGAAAAGGAAGAGAGAAGAGAGGGTGAGAGAGAGAGAGAGAGACAGACAGAAGAGAGAGATGGGTTGCCTCTACACCAATTTCCCCAAAGCATTTGGTCAAGCTATAATTTCAGCAACAGTAAAAGCTGTCAGATTTTTCACTGAAAGTTACCAGACACTTCTTTACTTAACGACAACATATACCATGTGTTCAAGAGCAAAAGTGTACCCTTCAACTAGGAAGATAAAAAGTTGCTTGTCTGACTTTTTACATATTATGGGAAGGAATAAAAATAAAAAATTGTTTTCATGTTTTGTTCTGACTTTACACTATTTAAGTTGAATAATGATGTTGATAATAATGATAATGATAAATCAAACAGAATATTGCAAATACCTTCTGCTAGTAAGAAAAAAATTTTAAAGCTGCAAAACTTTCAACTCCAATTCAAAAATAAAGGAATAGTAGGAGGCAGAAGAGGTCCCTCGGGCTGGGATTTAGCTCAGTGGGTAGAGCGCTGCGCTGCAGTCTCTGAGGCCCCAAGTTCAATTCCCAGCACCACAAAAATGGGAGAAGGGCCTGGCAATCCACTCCCAAGGCAATTCCGAAGCACTCAGCCATTGAAAACCCTATGAGGGTCGCTATGAGTTGGATACCGACTTGACGGCACCCAACAACAACATGTGTGCATAGCTATCCACATATATTTACTAGGTCTGCTATGAATAGCACATGGGTTTTAACTCTATTGAAGCCACCTCACAAACCTAGGTAATCAGTCAGAGCCAACGGTACAACCAGCTGATTTAGTAAATTCATTCCAATGGCTGATCAAATCCAATAAAACCAAAACCAAAAAATTAGCCAACTAAGATATTTAGCTAAAATGATTGATTGGTTGAGCAAATAATATGCCTACCAGTGCCAGATGAAGAACTCAGCCCCTCAGAGGCAGTTAAAGGCAGGGATCCTCTTGTAGCAGGGTAAGCAATGAATCTTTCTTAAGCTACTCAGGCTATCTTGGGATAGAACCAAAACCACTCCTGTGTTGGGAGGTTCATATTTTTTAAAAGAACCTGGAATAAACTATTGTACTTTGCCTAGATGTAGACTAGCGTCAAATCTTATTCTTCCCATCTTCTGTCACTTTTGAGTTTCATCTAAATGTTATCTCAACATCAATAGCTCAGATTTTAAGTTGAGTTCATTGCAGCCAAAAGCATCATGTTATTAGAACAATCAAGATATAGATTAAATTACATAGCAATGGCTACCTGCCATCTTAACAGTATGCAGGTGTACATTATTAGTGCTGTAGTCATTGCTTATTCTTGTACATGAATAAAAAATATTGCTAAAATGTGTACTGTGAATGACAAGAGTATGAGTGAAAAAGTATCATTGAATGATTTTCTATACTGATCAAGAATGAAATTTTTATCACTTTCAGCTTTGGGCTTACATCTGTTTCCTGGAAAGAAAGAATTTGGTGCCAATAACAAGTTTGCTAATTACAATTTGGGCCATAGCTTCAAAATCTTTAAGTAAATGCTGAATACTTTAGTTCAGTCAGGAAATTTACTAAGACATATTTCTCCTGGAAGCTGCCAAGGAGAATGTCTGTTTTTAATACTTGAAAGATATACCAGATTTGCACTTTTAAATAACCACAGTTTTACAGTTCCAATTGGAGGCTTATTGAGCTCTTGACTACATTTTCAGCATTGAATGTCAGAAGGTAGCCCATGTCAAATGGTTTTCTTTGGTGCCAACCATACAACTATTCTGAATAGCATTTAGTTCCGGGTCAAAAGAGGTGGCTATTTTATTTTTATTCCATATAAACTCAGCATCACTGAACAATGCCAGATATAAATATCTCATCTGCTAGTAACCAAAGTGCCTAAGTTTATGAGCCTGATGGGCAGAGCTCCATCCTGGTCAACTTCATGGGAAGTTCTGGTCTTCATCTCAAATTTACTGTGTGGCAGCCCTATTATCTTCAGATAAGCAGAAAAATAAATACTACTACAGATTGAGCTCTCCATTTCCCTCACTTAAAACTGGCATAGGACTCCAAATGTGGCAACCAAATTGGTGATAAATGGTAGAAAAAATTTTCCAAGATTAGTTTTCTTGCTCAGTGTGTTTATATGTTGTTGTTGTTGTTGTTGTTAGGTGCTGTCGAGTAGGTATCTGACTCATAGCAACCCTTATAGGGTTTTCAATGGCTGACTGCTTTGGGATTGCCTTGGGAGTGGATTGCCAGGTCCTTCTCCCCGTGTTTATATGGAAAGTAGTAAAATCAAAAGTAGTCTTCATTTTAGAGGACTTAATGGATCAACTGTTTTCAATGGCTGATTGATTTTTGGCAGTGGGTTGCTGGGTCCTTCTCCCAAGCCTATAGCACCTGGTGTTTTCAGGCAATCTCCCATCCAAGTACTAGCCAGGCCTGATCCTGCTTAGCTTCCGAGATCTGACAGGACTGGATGCCGTAGTGTTAGGGCTGCAGGCATAGCACTGTGCCATCAGATCTTAGAAGCTAAGCAAGGTCACGCCTGGTTAGTACTTGGATGAGAGACTGTCTGAGAACATCAGACACTCTAGGCTTGGGAGAAGGATCCAGCAACCCAATCCCCACAAACCAATCAGCCATTGAAAACCCTATGAATAGCAGAAACAATACTGTTTTTTCTGTTGTACATAGGGTCACTATGAGTCCAGCACCGACTGGATGGTACCCAACAACAACAACAATGCATCAGTATATTTAAAAAGCCATGTAAACATTTTATATACTTTCTTTTCTGTACTGGGAGTGCTGAAGCCAGGGTTTCATCTATACTTTGCAAGTGCTCTACCACTGAGCTGTACCCCTGGCCCTGTTTTTTAAAATATTTGTCTTGAGAAAGTGTCTCACTAAATTATGCAGGCTTCCTCTATCCTTGAACTTGCAATCCTCTTGCCTCTGCCTCCTGAGTTGCTGGGATTACAAGCGTGTGCCACCACACCAGGCTACATAAATTTCTTTTATTGTCATTACCTCTTCTTTCTCATGGTGATAAGAAAATAGAACTCCTGCCCATGAGGAAAAGCCCAAATTTATTTACAACTGGAAGGACATGGGTCAAGCTATGTTTTCCTCAGAATGACTTCAGGTTGCCTTTTTACTATGGACCTGCTCAGCATATGATTTCAACAGTTCATATGATTTCAATGGAAGTGAATGTTGACTTTCTTCCACAGGCAATTGTCTGACCATCTTGGCAGTTTATAGCAAATGATTTATTTTTCTGCTTGTTTAAATGACTTAATAGAACTTCATAAAGAACTACTAAAAATGCTCAAATCTCTTGAGATTGTTCTTTTCACATTTATCACATCACCTGGATTTTCATATTCTTCAGAGGAAGAGATAAGGGTAAATAGGCCTATTATCATCCTCATTACCATCATCAGCATTGCCTCTACCATTTTTGTATTATTACACACTTAAGGTGCAATATCTCATTTAATACTTGTAAAGGTCATGTAAGACCTCGCTAGTATCCAAACTGATAGATGAAGTTGATGTTAGTCAGGAGCAACAATTTAAAAATTAGAGATGTGTTATTGTTAGAATGAATATTTGCTTAAGAAGAATCTTGGATTTTCAGATTGAAAGGGTTTTAAATCCATCTAATTCCTGAACTAGTCTCCCTCTTCCTCATTTATTTGTATAACCTATAACTGGATAGCCCTGCAGCTGTAGCCCTGTGGCATCTGATCCCATCAGTTTTCGGAAGCTAAGCAGGGTCGGGCCCAATTAGTACCTGGATGGGAGACTGCTGGGTAACTGTAGGCTGGGAGAAGGACCCGGCAACCCACTCCCCCAAATCAATCCTCCATTGAAAACCCTATGAACAGCAGAGAAGCACTGACAATAGTGTTTTGCCTGTTGTATGCAGGGTCGCTGAGTTGGATACCAAGTCAATGACACCTAACAACAATATCAAGTCTTATTTTTTCTTGAAGCCATCCATGGTTCAGTTTAACCTCGTCATTATTGGATGCCCCCTAACATGCATTATTTATGATATACACTGGCCCTTGGTATAGTATAATTACTTTTGTTATCTAATTTTTTTAGTGCATGGTGTGTGTACATATCCCATACCCTAATCTCCTCAGGGTAAGAGGCATATTTATTTGCCTCTGTGTACCTCACAGCCTTTCTTAACAGAGTAGGCAATTTTGACTGTCATGACAATAATAAAGGTAATTAGTACCTGTGCTTGCTTTGATTTCTATTTCAGTGAGCAGTGCTACCTACCTAAGTCATTTAATTCACTTTCTTCTACCCTTACATTTAACCAGACTCCAGTCTTACCGATATCCCTCAAATCCATTCAGCTATTTCAGTCTTTGCTTTCTATATTTACAGAGGCGCCAGCCCATACAGTCTGAGTTGTTAAAAACACAATTTTGAGCAACCCACTCTTCTATTTCATTATTTTTCCCATTATTTTTCATTATTTTGAGATAAATTTTTAATTATTTTATAATAATGTTGCCCATTTATGCCACTCCAACGTCAGGTCTCATTCCTCTTAACTCAGACTGCAATTCCATACCAAAATTTTTCTGGCTGTCCCAATCAGTCTTTCTTTCTCTTATTTCTGTATCTCTGTGTGCTTCTTCCCTAGACAGTACTCATTTCCACTTCCTTGGTTAATTCCTCTCACCACCTCCAGGCAATTGACCTTGAGTTATATGCTCCTCTGGCATTATATGCAGATCTAATTATAACACTGCTTGTCTGAATTCTCTGTTGAAATATGAGCAGAGTCAATTTGGACTTGCCTTTATTTCTGTTTTCTTTAGCACTGTATCTGGAAAAAGGCAGAAAGAGAAAGAGAAAGATGAAAGAAAGAAAGAAAGAAAGAGAGAAAGAAAGAAAAAAGAAAGAAGAGAAAAGGAAGAAAGAAAGGAAAGGAAAGGAAGGAAGGAAGGAAGGAAGAAAAAAAGGAAGAAAGGAAGGAAAGAAAGAAGGAAAGGAAATTTTGTTATTCATTCTGCTCTCAATATTTGTAAAGGTCACTACTGAACCATCAGGTGGGGCATACCTGCAGGTTTTTGCTTTTTGCTATTGATTTGATTACAGGCTCATTCTTGTTAGTAGGCTCACACTTCTCTGAGGAGGTTGGTTAAACAGGATGACCAATATTCCTAAGCAAAATTGTTCTGCGTAGGGATCAACACCCACCCACTCTCAATGGGCAATAGCCCCATGCTCATACAATCTGAACAAATTGCCCCCTTCTAGATACCTGTTCCCTGTTTTCATGGATTCAGCCAGTAGCAAGAGAATTAAATCCAACTGTGGATCAATTAAGAAACTGATGAAAATTTGTTCTACACTGTGTTAAGCACACAACATATACTAAATGAATGTGAGTCTTGGGAACCTGGAAATAGTCTTAAGAAACTTTTGTCCAGCTAACAAAGCTAAATAGCATACAAGAAGTAACCACAGAGAAAAATCATGCAAAGTGCTTCTGAATTTATACGCTGGAATAGTTCAGAAAAAATAGCATCTTACTGTTTAATCAACAAATATCAAAGAAATAACATCAACTAGAACTTCTAAACAAGCAGTAGGTACAACTGACCTACAAAATAGCCCAATGGCGTTAGTGAAGTAAATGTTTACTCACCAAAGTCTCTCAATAGTCAGTAAATGCACAATCATGAAGGTTTGCTCTGTTCCCCCTGCTATTTACATGAAAAGCAGAATGCCAAATACAGGGCATTCAGCAATCACTGGCTCAAGTCATCTTCTCAGCCCAAAACATCTCTCTGTGTGGGAGCAGAAGCCAAGGTGTTTTAGTCAGGCACTGTGACACAGCCTTGGCTGACGAGGCTTTATGTGATTCCAGTGAGGAAATAATACCCTGTCTTGTTGCTCCACTACTGAGCTCTAAAGGAAGAAATGGTATCAAGGATTTCAAAGCATTGTATCATATTCAGTGCTCAAACTTTCAAACAATATAAGCTAAAGAAGTACATACGCTTTTGGTCCTTTTTTTCCCTCAACCAATAAAAGATAATATTTGTTAAACCATTGAAACAAAACATGGCAGCTTATATAAGAGGCTTAAACACGTGAAAAAAATCTCTTGGGTGGCAAACTATTTCACTCTATAAACACTGAGTTTACCTAGAAGCCACAGGTAATCCTACTACCTATGTGGATTGCTAATGTTGGGGGGCTGGTGTACAGTCAATAATGCCACAACGAACAAGGATAGAAAGAATAAGGCAGGAGCAGGGAATGTGTCCTGATTGTATGCTTCGTTAGTTTAGTCACTAAGGTTATTTGGTAATGGAAGTGAAACATTTTAAATACCTTATTTTCTTCTCTTAATAATGGAAATAAAGTATGAGAACAGCAATGAAGTAAAAACAATTTTACTTAGATAGCAAGCAAGTATTCTTAACAGTCCCTATGAGTAATTATATCAAAGGACACAGGAAAGTATGGTAGAGAAATAAAGAGAGTAAACTGGAGTTAGTTTGCATAGTGCCTCTGCCAGTGCTTAATTATAAGAGCCTTGTTTAACCTCTGCATGTCTCAGTTTCCCCGTTAGTAAGGTGGGACCAACAATAATGTCTACTTCACAGGGTCACTATGAGAGTTAGATGAGACAAATATTTTACACAATGCCTAATACATGATAAGCTTTATTATACACTGGCTACCTATTAATATGCTTATACCTTTCCTTTCCCATAGTTCTTTGACATTAGCTATAGTTTGAAGTATAAATTAACTTCAAGGCTCTGGGGCCTTGGTGCTTCCTTTGGAGAACAAAGAGACCTTTGAGCATCTATTCCTAAGTGTGGAGGAATACTCTGTCAAATGAGCACTGTGAGGACCTCACATCACATAAATGACACAAATATGCAACTGCACAAAATGATAATTATTCATTTCTAAGTATTTCTTAGGTAAACTTAGGATTTCTCAAAAATTATACCCAGACTACTTCAGTTTCACAATGTTTCTCACACTAATAAACAGGGCAAAAAAATGTGTGGGATTTTTTACAGGCAAAGAGAAATGAAGAGCACACGAGTTGGTGATTAGAGAGGAAAAAGGAAATTAAGTGTACAATTTTATTTGTTTATTTATTTATTTACTTATTTACTTATATTGATTGATTGCAGTACTAGAAGGTTTAACCTAAGGTTTAACAGATGCTAGAAAAGTGCTTTACCACTGAGCTGCATGCCCAGCCACTTTCTTATTTTTTATTTTGACACAGGGTCTCCTGTAGTTGCACAGAATGGCTATGGCCTCAAACACATTCCTCCTGTGTCAGCTTCACAAGTGGTTGGGATCACAGGCATGTGCCATGGTGCCTAGCAAAATTTACTAATAATGCAAATGGTGGAAATAAAAATTGATAAGTGTTAAGAACTGGGATGGATGCTAGAATCACTTAGTTCAATTCCCCTTACCAATTTCACAGCCCAGAAAAGAGATTGCAGAGTGAAGTGACCTGCCAGGATCATGCAGTAAGGTCAGGGCCAGGTCAGAAAGACAACTCCAGCAACTCCTGGTGTGTGTCCTATTACAGTGCCTCCAACAGCTGACCAACTGTTTTCTTAACAGGGTTCAAACTGAGCATTTACAATAAAATTATATTTTAAGAATACTTAAAAGGTAAAGTCACTATTTTTGCCCTGATTTTTACTTAATTAATTTTTTCTGTGAAAATTATAAATATGTGTCTAGCAAATTTAAAAGTAGTTCTTCTATTCTCTTTGGAATTTGAGTGAAAATAGGCAAAGCCACTTGTTCTGTCTTACATGTTGTCTCCTTTTTTCTTCCTTCATGCATTTGCTCCTAATACTCTTGCTACCTGACATGATCTTTCTTCCTTTCCTATATATCTGAAATCTCTCTTTTATAAATAAGTTCAAGCATCTTTGTACCAACCACAGATCCTCCCAAGTTTTTGAAACTCTTCTCTTCTGAACTCCCATTTTTCTCCTCCTCCTCCTTCTTCTCCTTTTCCTCCTTCTCCTCTCTCCCCCCTCCTCCTCTTCCTCTTCCTTCTTCTTTGTCCTCTTCCTCTTCTTGATGAGTGAATGTGTGAATGTGTGTGTTTGTGGTGCTTGGGATCAAATCTAGGGTCTAGGGATCAAATCTTATTAAGTACTCACTCTATCACTAAGCCACACATCTTCTGCCTCCATTCCTTTTTATCAGTGTTTTTCTCAAAGTACTTTTGATTTATAACATCATTTAAGTATCTTTGTATAATAGTACAGTACAATAGCACAGTACTTTGTATAATAGTTATTCAATATCAATATTAATAACAATTTTAAAAAGTGACCACGTCTATATCTCAGTTTAAAATACTCAGGTCCAACTGGAAATGGCCATACTAATAACACCGATCCTTTTATCTGCAATAGAAATTCCAGGTTCTGGCAACGGAAATACTTCAAAAAATATGTTCATGCATATAAAATAGCATTTTTTAAAAAATTAGTTTATTTCCTTATAGTTTGAGCAAAACCAACCAATGTCATTTAATATAAATAAGACACTAGAAAAACATAGAACTTGGTAACAATGTCACCTATTAATCACCATTGCTATAACTTAATTATACACCTTAACTTTAATATTATGTGTATGGAAAGTCAATTAAGCTGTACTAATTTGGCTTAGAATTGTGAACTCTTTTCTTGTATTGCTAAAAGTAAGAACAGAAGGCAAGGGAGAGTGAGAGAACACGAGAGAGTGAGAGAACACAAAACCTCATGGCAAAAGGCTTATTTCTATCACACACCTTGCTTTATGCATTTTCAGGGAGAAAAAAAAAAAACATGTACATATGTTTGTGTATGTATATATGTGTGTGTACATATTCTTAACACAATGCTTTACATACAAACACGTTCTTTAATTTACCAAGACTTTACTATTCTATTTGCTTTCCTAGTAAATAACCATGGTAAAATAAGTATTATTAACTTTTTTTTGTAAGAGCTCAACCTCCCAAATTGCTGGGATTACAGACTTGTGCTAGCCTCGATGCTCAGCTGATACTTTTGTACCAGAAAAACAAACCCCAAAACTTGTGAATAGTAGCAGCAGCAAGAGCAGCAGTTATTATAAATTGAGCAATCTTAAATGTTTTAAACCCCTCATTAGATTCTGCAGGGGTAAATTGACTTTAAGAATTCCAGTGTTTTCCTTGAGTCAAATTGTAGGCATTCCTTTTTTCCTTTCAGATCTGCTGAAAATGTTCTATTGCTTTTGTAGGGTTAAAGAATCCTGAGGACATAAATTCTCACCCGGAGTAGACATGAAGGGACTTTAAAAACAAATAAAAATGTCTTTCACTTAAAGTGTGTTTAATGTATTCTGTTTCCATAAATGAAGTCCCTAAAAAATTCATTTCTACCATCAGCTGAGATTGTAGGCAAATCACTAGTTCCTTTTCCTTAAAATTTTCTGTTTCAAAATAGCTTTCCTGAAAGTGAAAAAATTAAACCAATGGACAGATTTTTATGGTCAGAGCAGTTAAGAGTAACTGCCACTTTTGTTAACTAGATCATCCAGCATTTAGGATCTATTACTCTTTGCCTCAGGAGAAGGACATGGCAATCCACTCCTGAAGCAATCCCCCAGAACAATCAGACATTGAAAACCCTATGAAGGTCACTATGAGTTGGATTCAACTCAGTGGCACCTAACAACAACAACTCTTTGCATAGGTATTTTGGAAGAGGTTCTTCTATGTATATCTCCCAATAAAATTTTGAAGGTAAGTTGAAATATTAAGCTAACTCACAGTAAGATATGAATAATTTATAAAGTATACATTTCTTTTGACATGGGAGCTGAGTGAGAGTGAGGTTGTTATTGACGATTTTCTCAAAATGTAGTTTTCAGACCACCTGAGTCACAAGTGCCTGGTGTGTTTGCTGAAACTGAGCCTCTGAGACCTGGCACCAGAGTGCTGAATCAGAACATCCCTATAGAAGAGGCCCAGGAATCTAACTCTGATGTATAGGTGAGTTTGAAAATCAGTGAACTAGAGGGTAAGGGTGGAAGCACAAGTTACAAATACAAATGGAAAAGAAAAAAAAAAAAGATACACATTAGGGCAGGCTAAGTACAAGTCATTCACCAAACCAAACTGCTCATCTACATTTGCCTGACTGCTTCTCAATTCCCCTCTCTGTAGGTTCATAGCAAAAGTGATCTCTCACCAAAGATTATTAACTTTCCTCATGTTATGAGATTTCACTGGAAATGTGAAATCGTTCTGCCAGAAACTTCACCAGTATATTTGGAAGAGGCTGGCTCCAGACAGCCTGCTGGCTGATTGACTATGTGGACAGCTACAACTTGGTTTCCCAATAGACTCAAGGAAGCTGCGTGGGTTGGGTGGTCTCTGCAAACAGTAGTTCAAGGAGTAGAGCAGAAAATGCTAACTGTAATTTAATATATGACACTGTCTCAGCCCGGACACGGCCCAGGTCTGATCCCGTGTGCAGATCAGATTTACCTCGCTGTCCACAGAGGGACACCCTGTCTCCCGACCACCATTGGCAGCCTCTGTGGGAAAATGTACCAAGCAGCTGTGCTACCTTATCTAGACAAAGGAAAGAAAGAGGTCATCACATTCCAGGGCTGGCAGTTGTTAAACCTTTATAAGAACCATGAGGAGGTGGTTTTAAGCCTAGAGGGGAGCCTAGAGGGTTTTAAGGAAAAGATACACAAAAATAGTTCTAATTCCTTTGAGAACATAATCCAGGATTTATTTTCTGAAATAAAAACCTGGAAGGAAAAAATAAACACATATTAAACTATTAATGACTAAATATCACTTAGGGACTTGACGATATTTTCCTTCCTATAATAATGTTATGCAGCCAAAGCCAGAATACTCAGAAAGACTAATTACAAATGAAAGTGAGGCTGCTAAGTATTTGATTTACTCCTGTCAAATTTATTCAGTATATTATACTGGGTTACATTAGTAAAAAAATTAAAAATTGTATCCCTTAACCTACTCAAAAAAAGTTGCCATGAAATGGACAAATAAAAATGTCTTAACTTTACAAAATTATCCACACAGTAAAATCTTCAAAAAACACATTAGTAATAAATGTAGCATAGATAAATCTCATCTATATAATGTCAACTAAGGCTAAGTAAGTCACTCCTAGAATTGAGTGTTTTATTTCAACTTCTCCTAAAAAATAATTATCTTAGAACCTCAAGTTCTAAACTATTCATGAGTCCCAAAGTGACCAGAGTTTTCTAGAAGTCCGTTTATTTTGGAGGCACTGAAGGTGAATGAAGCCACTCTGCTTCCCCATTGCCTGCAGGGCTGTTCACTCTGTAGGCCTGAGATTGACTGTTTTACTGTTATCTTCCATTTGTTTACTGCTATCTTCACGTTTAAGTCTCTTAGGTCAAGGACCTTGTCTTTGGTGGTTTATACTGTCTGAAGCAATATATTCCTCGTAAATAATTGTGTTTAGTCATCACAAGGCACGTCAATTGGATTTTCCCATAAAACAAAAAGTTATTTAAAGGGTGCCTTATAGTTAAAGTACAACAGAACACTTACTGAGGCTATTTCTATGAGCTTCATGAATTCATATGCAAACTGGAAAACTGAAGGCATAGCAAGGTGAAAGTCACAGTCTAAGGTTTGTTTCTTAGAGAATCTGGATTAAGGTCAATACACTGCTGGCAAAGAACCTCCAAATCAGGTCAAAGATGATGAATTTGTTTATTATTTTGGGAGAATTTGAGGCTAAAAAGCTTATTTCAGTGAATTGACTATTAGTGGGGTGTTAAGAATACAGCCAGACCTTCAGTTACTAGCAAAGTCATTAGTATATATTTGACAAATTTACCTTTTTTTTTTCTAGCATGTATGTGTCCTGTGGTTTCAAACTTGGTGAGGCATTAGAATCACTATCAATAATGTACCCATGGTGGCCACCCATGGTGGATAGGTTTCAGCTGAGCTTCCAAACTAAAAGAGACTAAAGGACCCCCACAGCCCACTCCTGAAAAAAAATTGGCTGTTGAAAACCCTATGAATAGCAGAGAAGCACTGTGCAGGAAAATGAGCCCCACAGGCTGGAAGACAGTCAAGAAACAACTGGGGAAGAGTTGCCTCCTCAAAGTAGAGTCAACCTTAATGATGGGAATGGAGTAAAGCCCCTGGAATCTCCTTTTGCTGATGTGGCATGACTCAAAATGAGAAGAAACATAATGGTTACAACAATGGGCTCAAATATAAAAAGATCATGTGCATGGCACAGTGTTGAGCATTGTTTCATCTTATTGCACACAGGAGTGCTTTGAATTGGACCCAACTCCATGGTACCTAACAACAAAGATTATTTTAGCATGTAGCCAAATTTGAGATGCCCTAGAAGCAATGAAGAGATAATTCTACAAGACCATCAATGAAGTACTTATAGTAAGCAGTTATGTGGCTTAAATCTTACAACCATCTTTTGAGGGAAGTAGCAAAATCCTTACATGCAGATGAAGAAGCAGAGTGTGTGCCGCAAACTTGCTACTCAAAATGCGTTCCACATAGCAGCACTGGTATCACCTGGAAGATTTTATAAATGCAGAATACCAAGACTGAAGCCAGGGTTTTTTGAAACATAATCTGACACATTAATAGGACTCTCCCTGGTGATGTACACACATTCAAGTTTGAAAGGTTCACTGCTAGAGGGAAGATTCACATCATGAGGATTCTCACGGAAGTGAATGGACCTACCTGCACAAGCCTGCCTTGCATATGGAAGTGTCAGTTCCAATAGGAAACCTTCCCAGAGGTGAGCATAACTGACTGAACTGAGGATGTCTTTTCTGATCTCCTCACCTGGGATTTATCAGCCAAATAACTTTATATTGTTTAGCAAATAGGACATGTTTTAGAGAACCTAAAATAAGAATGGAATACTCTACAAGAGATCAACTTTTGTGAGAAGCCCTGAATTAATGGTTTATATGTTACTACCTCAACTTTTGGTTGCATATCTCAGAACTCAACTCTTGTTTCAACCCTAAACTCCTGGCCTTGACCTTGCTTCTCCCTAAATCCCAGCAAAGCAAGAGGTAAAAGAATCTCAAATTCTTCACACAGGTGAAGTGTTTGTGTTAGGAGGTATTTCATTGTTCCCTAACACTACACTCTTACTGTGATTCAAAGATGAATAAAGCAGCATTCCATAATTTAAGAAACTCATAAATTAATAGAAGAGACAGTTACAGATAACTACAATATGAGTGACAGATAATAATTCTGTATGCTGGTAAGGGCAAAAGATCCATACATAATACAATGCTTATTGGATTATGAATTTCTACAGCCTTCTTGCAAACAATTTGACGACATATTGTTGTTATTTTGTGCCATCAAGTCAGGACTGACTCATAGTGTCCCTATGTACAACAGAATGAAACACTTTCTGACTCTGTGCCAGGCACACAATCTTTTTTATGTTTAAACCCATTGTTTCAGCCACTTTGTTAATCCATCTAGTTGAAGTACTCCCTTTTTTTCATTGACCTGCCACTCTCCCAGCCATTATGTCCTTCTCCAAGGATTGATCCCTCCTGATAACATGTCCCAAACATGTAAGACACAGTGATAATATATATTAAACTCTTAATATGTTCTTGAATTTGGTTAGTACATACACAACACATTAAACAGCTATTGTATGCAGCGTAGTAAGGAGGACACTATCAGATTTATATTTTGAAAAGTTTACTTTGGCTTAACATAGGGAATGAATTGAAAGGGTGCAGACTTGACTCAGGGAAATTAATTAATAGGCTGTTATGGCAATCCCACATTTTTCTAATCTAAGAAAAAATGAGACCCTGGAATAAGGCCATGATTATGTCTGGCTGCTTGGAGCCTAATATGTTTCTAGTCTTACCTCAGAGACAGACTATTAGCAGGAAAAGATGTTTATAATAGCAAAAAAATTAAAAACTACCTAAATACCAAATATTCAAGTTATCCTTAAACAAATCATATCAACTAGATAGAAATAGTATTCAAATAGTTATGGATAATTTTAATGAAGTGGGGATGACCATATGATATGATGTAATATTGGGGAAATCTTGTGATCAGAACTGTCCAAAAGCCGTAGCATGGTCTACAAATTCACTCAAGCTTGAATCTCTGCCTAGAGCCCTTTCATATATCCATAACACTTCCAGCTACACGAAAATACAGATTATTCTCTAAATGTACAAGTTCTCTCACAATTCCATGTGATTGAACTTGCTAGGTTTATTTGAGTTCTTTTACTAAAGATACTGTATAGTTTTATTTTTTTTTAATAATCAAGAAAAGCTATGGTAGCCCCTCTAGTCCTCCTCTTATGTAAGGACAGTTCAGATTTCTGGAACCATTTGTTAAATTAACTAGCTAATTATCTATCTAATTTTTCCCTGTCTCTTTATGAGCACTAAGTACTCTTACTTTCCCCCAGCCTGGTTAGGTAGGTACAATTGCCATAGAACTCAGAACTATATTCTCCCCCCATGCTATTCTTACTTAGAGCCTCTTCCTCATAGTAATTAGTTACCCTATTGTAATTAAAGACTTCTTAGAGAGGTCAGACTCTTTTCTGTCTGAATATTTTAAAGCCACCAAACAGTGCAGGATACACCTTAAATATGCTACTCTGATTCTTTTGTTGTTGTTGTTGTTGTTGTTAGGTGCCATCAAGTTGGTATCCAACTCATAGAGACCCTCATAGAATTTTCAATAGCTGACTGTTTCAGGATTGCCTTGGGAGTGGATTGCCAGGTCCTTTTCCCATTTTTTGCGGTGCTGGGAATTGAACTCGGGACCTCAGAGACTGCAGCGCAGTGCTCTACCAACTGAGCTAAATCCCAGCCTTCTGATTCTTTAGAGATTGAATAATGTGTGCGTGGGGGGGGGAGGGTACTAGGTGGTTGAACCTAGAACCTCACATATGCTTTGCAAGTGTTCTACCACTGAGCTGCACCCCCACCTCATTTCCTTCCTTTTTATTTTGAGACACAACCTAGCTAAGTTATGCGGACAGCCTCTGGCCTAAAACTTGTGATCCTCCTGCCTTCACCTTCCAAGTTGCTGGGATTACAGGTGTGTCCTGCTATACCCACTTGAATAAAAATGTTTATGAATAAATTAGTAAGTCAATGCTGACAAAATGGAAGAATAACTTATTGTGCAAACAACTTCATGGTAACTAAGATTTAATTATTAAAGACACAGTACAGAGGAAATCTTTCTGGGCTTCATTATGTTTGGGAAGATATTTTTTCTTCTTGTTGTTGCTACTTTTAGGTGCCTTCAAGTTGAATCTGACTCATAGCAACCCTATGTACAGCAGAACGAAACACTCCCCAATTCTGTGCCAGGTACGCGATCTTATTCATATTTAAGCCCATTGTTGCAGACAGTGTGTCAATCCATCTGGTGGAGGGTTTTCCTTTTTTTCATTGACCTGACACTCTCCCAAACATGATGTCTTTCTCCAGAGACTGGTCCCTCCTGACTACCTGTACAAAATACATAAGACACAGTCTAGCCATCCTTGCTTCCAAGGAGCACTCTGGTTGCACTTCTTCTAGGACAGATCTGTTGGTTCTTTTGGTAGTCCATGGTATATTCAATAGACGTCTCTAGCACCATAATTCAAAAGCATCAATTCTCCTCCTGTCTCCCTTGCTCAATGTCCAGCTTTCACAGCCCTATGATGTGACCGAAAATACCATGGCATGAGTCAGGCACACCTTCGTATTCAATGTGACATCTTTACTTTTCAGTATTCTAAAGAGAGCTTTTCCCAAAGCAATGCATCTTCATTTCTTCACTGCTGCTTCCATGGGTGTTGATTGTAGAATCAGGTAAAGCAAAATCTTGGACAACCTCAATCTTTTCTCCATTTATTGTGAAATTGCATACTGACCCAGTTGTAAGGATTTTTGTTTTGTTGATGTTTTTTTTGCAATCCATAGGGAAAACTATGTTCTTTGATCTTCATCAGTAAATGCTGTAAAACCTCTTCACTTTCAGCAAGTTGTGTCATTTGCATAACACAAATTATTAGTAAGTCTTCCTACAATCCTGCCAATCTTGGCGGTGTATACCAGTAATCAAGGAGCTGAGGAGGATGAGGCAGAAGGATCATGAGTTCAAGGACAACTGCATATGCTATGCAGTAAATAATGCATCATTTTCTATCCTCTTTTGGTGTCTAGATTTTCACTTTTTTTTTTTTTTTTTTGTGGTACTGGGGGTTGATCCCGGGGCCTCACGCCTGCATGCTTTGCAAGTGCTGGACCACTAAGCTGCACCCCCAGCCCTTTTGTTCTTTTCCTTACTTTCTGAGACAGGGTCTTGCTAAATTACGCAGACTTCCTCTGGTCTCGAACTTGGGATGCTCCTGGCTCTGCCTCCCAAGCCTCTGGGATTACGGGAGTGGGCCACCACGCCCAGTTGATTTTCACTTCTTGCTGAACTTACACACTCATGAACATTGAAGGAAAAAATTATTTCCTTTCCTAGGAGAGAAAAAAACACTGAAATCAAAAATACTTGAGGAGACTCTATAAAATGACTGCCTGTAAAGACTTTGTGATTGTGATGTCTGCATTAGCAATTCCTCACACCACACCAAAGAGATTATGTTAGAGCTCTTGTAACTACATTCACATTTAAATTGGAAGAGATTGGTTTTTCTTTCCTTTCTTTGTGATGTGAGAATGTTTATGGCCTCAGTATACATTTGGGGTAACTCTGGATCTTCCAAAATTGGCTGATCATATTTAGTTAAAAATGAAGGATATATTAATATAGTGTCATTATCACTGACTTACTCATCATTATATGTTGTTATTGTTAGGTTCCCTTGAGTCAGTGTCCGACTCATAGCAAACTTATGTACAACAGACAAAACACTATTATCAGTGCTTCTCTGCTATTCATAGGGTTTTCAATAGCTGATTGTTTTTTGGGAGTGGGCTGCCAGGTCCTTCTCTAAAGCCTACAGCACTTGGTGTTCCCAGGTAGTCTCCCATCCAAGTACTAACCAGTCCCAACCCTGCTTAGCTTCTGAGGTCTGATGGGATTGAACAGCACAGTGTTACGGCTATAGGCCATCTTTATATAGTGCTTCATAAATAGAAAACTTTTTCTATGACATTTTTTATTTCACTATTACAATAGCCTTGTAAAGTGAGGCTAGCTGATTTCTTAAATATGCATTTTTCTTAGAAGAAATTCTAGCTTACTCAAGCCCATGCAATTGGATAAAATTCAGATATAGAATTTTAATATAGAAATGTTTACACGCGTATTTAGAAGTTTGAGAATTTGACCAGGAGTTTGCTTCCCATTCAAGGTGAATGATTCTTCTCCAAGCTCCTGCATATCTTCAATTTCCTATGTTTGTAAGAGGGAGAATAACCTGCATGCTGATGTTTTCCTAGGAAATATTATTTCAATGCATTGTTCTCAAGAACTCTATTTTGATTCTTAGAAAAATAAAAAATGCTTTGTTTTCACGTTCTTAATAAATTAATTGTACAGTAAGATAAAATGAACAAAGACACACCCAAAATAAATAAAACTGTTCCATATTTTTTCCTGAAGTAGTCTACCTTGACAATCAGCTTAGGTTCATGGATAGACATAAAAGGACACTTCCTTTTATTTATTATTATATTTAGGTAGAAAATTTCCATATAAATGTTGAGAGTAACTTCTATTTCCTTATGACTTTAGATAATAACAGGATAAAGTAGAAATGCCTTCCAACATTTATATGGAAATTTCTTCCCAATGGTAACAATTGATAAAGGGAAGTCTCCCTTTATTTAAAACCAATTCTGTTAGTATCTATGTACATCTCCACTGTATAAAAGTCATTTCACTCAGAGAATTTTAGCTCCCACCCATGAGAATGATTAGTATCAAAATATATAAATGCTGATGAGTAAGTGCAAAAGTTGAAGGCTTTGTGCATTGTGGGTAGGAATGGCAATTGATACAACCACTATAAAAAAGTGTAGCAATTCTCAAAAATATTGTAAATAAAATTACTTATATGACCCAGCAATTCTACCTCTGCATGCATACTCATGCAAAATCAAACTACAAGACAATACAGTAGAGGATATAGAGATTGCTCTTGTTCTTTTTAGCCTGCAGCTGTAGCCCTGTGGCACCTGATCCCCATCAATTCTCAAAGCTAAGCAGGGCTGGGCCTGGTTAGTACTTGGGTGGGAGACTGCCTGGAAACACCAGATACAGTAGGCTTGGGAGAAGGACATGGCAACCCACTCCCAAAAATCAACCTGCCATTGAAAACCCAAAGGACAACAGGAAGCACTGACAATAAATAGTGTTTCATCTGTTGTATGTAGGGTCATTATGAGTCAGATACCGACTAGATGGCACCTAACAACAGCATTGTTCTTTTTCTCTTTGCTTCCGTGAAAGAAACTTTTGATAACTGAGCCTAGTAAAAGAGTTAAATGAGTATGAATTGAGATACAATGTTAGTGATTTATGTTTTCATTTAGTGAGAAAGACCTGTGAAATAAATTAAAATAGTAGGACAATCTGATTCATTTATGGAAAGTTCTATCATTAAACTTAAGTAAGTAATTATTTTAGTTGATCAAATTGTCAATTCACACGTTTAAAAAAATTACTGAAGTTGATTCTTTGATTCAAGGAAACTGTTATTTGATTGATTTCATCATCCTATTACTTAAAAGTAGTTGAAAATTTTCTTTCTATACTGTAGAGACTCATGATTAGTCTAAAGTTAATAAAGGTTTTTGTGGCTTAGGAAACTTTCATATTCAGTTTTACTAGCTTTAATTCAGCAAAAGTTTATCAACAAGTATGTACAAGGCATATACAAAGTACAAATAAGAATAAAATGGATTTACACATTTAAGACATTGTGATACAGACAAAAGGGAACATAATAATCATTATTATCATTTAAGAGCTTAAAATCATTTAAGAGCTTAAAAATACTAACAAAGGATTGGCTCAATAAGACGAAAGGAATACACATATTCTCCCCCTCATATTAAGGCTAAAATGTCATGAAGTGAAGGTAAAATGGCATTTATATGTCTTATCATAACTCGTCCTATATGTATCTATGAAAACAGTATGAAAGAGAATATAATTTTATAATAATACAGTATGTTGTTGTTACATGCTGTCAAGTTGGTGTCCGACTCATAGCAACCCTATGTACCACAGGCAAAACAGTATTATTAGGGCTTCTCTGCTATTCATAGGGTTTTCAATGGCTGATTGTGTTTTGGGAGTGGGTTTCCAGGTGTTCTCCCAAGCCTAAAGCTTGTCCTAAGGTTCCTAGGTGGTCTCTCATCCAAGTACTAACCAGCCCTGACGCTGCTTAGCTTCTGAGATCTGATGGGAATGGAAGCCACAGTGGTGTGGCTATAGGTGGTACAGCATGAGGGAGAATATAATAATCTTTATAATAAACTTATTTTAATGAATTGAAAGTATGAAAAGAGAATAAGAACAATAGGAAGAAAAATACATTTTCAGCTATTTTATACCTAAAATAGCATGAAATAAAAGAGGATAAAAATAATAAATCTGTAGTAGTTCTTACAAAACAGGAAGGGGCCTAAAAGCAGTCTACAAAATTTGGAGTGTTTTTATCTTCCATCTGAAATCACTAAAGCAGCATATAGTAAACATAACTAAAACCCATACAGAGGTGGTCAAGGATGAAAATGTTCAGAAAACAAAAGAATTAGTAATAACTTGAAGAAAACCAAAGAAAATTTATGTAGACAAATAACCATTAAAAAAACAGGAAAAAAAATCAAAAAAGGTGTAATGAAGAAAATAAACTTTTAGAAATAGCCTCAGCTCTTTCGCTTCTGTATCCATAAAAAAGGAAATAGAGATTGTAGAAATGAAAACCAGGGTCATTGAAACAGAAAAAAACAAACCTCTGTAGATGAACTAATAGAAAAGGGTCGCAACTAGATAGGAAAGCCATGAACAAGAGGATAGAGCCAAGAAATTGCACAAAGGAACAAAGAAATGGAAAGAATGAGAGAAATGTGAATAGACATGAAAAAGAAGCTCCAATGTCCACTTAACAGAAGTTCCAGAAAAAAAAATTTAAATGGAATGGGAACAAAGACAAAGAAATCACATAAATTATTTTTTAAAATTGGATTGATTGGAAGGACTTATAGAGTTACAAACAAGATGAGTAATAATAAACATCTTATTAAGTCATGATTCTGAAGTATCAGAATTCCAAAGATAAAAAGTAAATCTTATATGATTTTAGAGGAAAAAAGTAGGTTAGTTGGAAAAAACATATAGTCCACAAATCAGATGGACACAAATCATCTTCTTGGCAATATTGAGAGCCAATATTGAGAAAACAACAAAACTATAGCTTGAAAGTTCTCACCACACACTGTTTTTGATGCTATAATACTATACTTAAGTATACTAATATTCAAGTTGGAAGACAAAATAATAACATTCTCAGATGTGTGGTGAATCAGAGAGTTTGCCACCCACAGTTAGATGAAAATATTACTCAACAATAATACCGGGAAAAGGAGTTCAAAAAGCAAGGAGGAGCAGACTATTGGAAAAAGGATAAGCAAAAAAATCAATAAACCCAGTTAATTTTAAATGTTACTTAAGACATAAAGAATAAGGAATCAAATTCTAGAATTAAATTCTCAAATAAGTTTAGCATAAGGAGGTGGTAGAGGGCCTGAAGTATGGCTTTGGGAAGAGAGGCAGATTATAATCTCCTGGAGTTCTTACCTATTCACAGAAAGTGTATAAATTCAAATAAATGAATATAAATGAATAAATGTGTGTATTTATAGTAGATCATGATAAATTTGTACATTAAATCTAGCAAAATCATCCAGAAATAAATTCAGTATAATTTAACACTGCATAAATTATAAATATACAATGTATAAATTATAAATAACCAATATGCCTAGAGGAAAAGAATCATATGCTATGAATGAACACCTGATCCATTTAACCAGGAGAAGGAAAGAGAAGACATGATAACTAGATAAAATAACTTGTGAGTCATCAAAGAAAGTTAAAATATTAAAATAAGGAAATGATCTTATTTAGTTTTAAAAATCAATATCTTTGCTATTTACAATGGGATAGAGAAAAGTATACTGCAGGCAAACACAAACAAAAGTTAAGCAGCTTGGTAAAATTAGTACAGATGACCCTGGAACATGATCGTTGAAATACTTCTCCCTTCCCAACCCCTCTATTCTATTCCCATCGTCAAAATCTATGTATAACTTTTGTCTCCCTTAAAGCTTTAATAATTGCTTCTTGTTGAATGTAAGCCTTACTCATAAAATACACATTTGATTAATATATAATTTGTATATGCGTTATATACAGTGGAAAATATGCAAGAACCAGAAGAGAACACTTTTTATTGCAATGTGAGTTTTCCTAGACAGATCAATTCCTCAGGCAGAGATGATTAGCATCCTGGAATTTTAAACTGGGTGCTCTGAATACTTAAGTTTACCACAATAGCAACAGTATTTGGCTGTGAAATTATAACAATAGGACAATATCTACACCCCTATGTGTCTGTCAGCTTGTTGTACTGTGGTGGCTTGTTTGTTGCTATGACACTGAAAGCTATGCTACCGATACTTCAGATACCAGCAGAGCCACTTATGGTGGACAGGTTTCAGCTGAGCTTCCAGATTAGGACAGAGTGGGGAGAAGGACCCAAGAGCCCATTCCTGAAAAAATTAGCCATTGAAAATCCTAGAAATAGCAGAGAAGCACTGTCAAATATAGTGATGGAAAATGAGCAACCCTGACCCCCAGGCTGGAAGACATTCAAGAAATGACTAGGGAAGAGCTGCCTCTTCAAAATAGAGTTGATCTTAATAATGAGAATGGAGTAAAGCCCCTGGGACCTCCATTTGCTGATGGAGCATGACTCAAAATGAGAAGAAACATAGTGACTGCAACAATGGGCTCACATTTAAAAAATATCATGTGCATGGCACGGTGTCGGGTTGTGTTTCCTTCTGTTGTACACAGGGTTGTTATGATTCAGATCCAACTCAACGGCACCTAACAAATACAGTATATATTACAGTGAATTTGATGCAGTAATGATTTAATACTGCATCTTTATAATTGCTTACATTTCCCTCAGCTGGGAATGATACCATGTATGGTGTGTGTTTTGTAGATAAATTTTGATACATTTTAACTTTTTATAGTAGATTTGTATATGCTTTACAATAGTTAATGATAGAGTATTAGCTATACCTATTTTGGTCACAGAGGTCAGTTCTGAATATTTTCGAATTGTCACATATCTTCACAAAAACAAAAAATCCCTGTGTAAGTAGTCCCAGATAGTTCAAATTCATATAAAATGTTAGAGAAATAGATCTTATTTTAAAATGGTACTGTCAATTAAAATAAACTTTATTAATAATAAACTTATTCTTGTGAAAGAATAGGTTTAGCTACATATTTTTGAAAACTGGTAGAAATATAAGAATAAATTAATTCATTATCATTTAAGTGTATAATACATCCATAAAAATAAACATTACACAAAAAATAAAATATAGGAACTTTCAACAATACAATTAATAATTCTTATTGAATAGAAAATAAATAATTCTGTATAGTAACAACAGAAAATATGTATTTTTCAACATAATACAAGTTCAAAAATTCAGTTTATAGAGTCCCAAAGAAGAGAAGAGGTAGCAATCATTTCTGACTGAAAGAGCAGCAGCTACAGAGCAGAAGACACAAAGGTTATCACTCTGTTTCTGTGGGCAAAAACTGGGATTGGGTCCCAGGTCACTAAGTGCATTGTATCCACCATATCTGCCTTAATGGCTCATTATTACTTCTAGAAAATGTTAAATATTAGAAAAACAAAATTTATAGTATTAAAATTCTGCCAATGGAAGGAGAATGGTGGTTATCCCAGCTGTTTTTAGTTCCCAAGAATATGTAATAAAGAAAACTATTTTCCATTGTTATTTGTTTAAACACCAGAAATAACTACATGTTTAGATATAGGTACATGTATAGGTATGTATATTTTTATGTCTATACATATACAAATTTATAGTCTATACATGTATATGTAGGTGTCCCTAATATGTACGTATGTGTGCATATATGCATATACATGTACCTAGGGGTGCACACTATTTGTATACGTATATACACACATGCATATTTTTATATATTCATACACATATATTTATATATATTGTTTTTAATCTGTAAAGATAGAGAAAAATATTAAATTCTCAACAAGCATGATGAAATGTAAAGCTTGATAAATAGTGAACAATTACTGAATTTGTTTGACATTTTAATTACCTAGATGATTTATAGCATTATTCTCTTCACTATAGAAAAATATGTTATCACAAATAAGTGCTGTGTTTGCCATCATGCCTGTAATACTATTTTAAAACATAGTAAAAAAAGTTTTAAAAACAACTTAGTGGATAAGACTTCTTTAATGTACAATAGCCTACATCCATACCACTATGGTGTTGGATCCTGTCAGATATCGGAAGCTAAGCAGTCTCGGACCTGGTTAGTACTTGGATGGGAGTCCACTTGGGAAGACCAGGTGCTGTAGACTTGGGAGAAGGACTGGGCAACCCACTCCCAACATACAATCAGCCATTGAAAACCCTATGTGTAGCAGAGAAGCACTAACAGTACTGTTTTGCCTATTGAATGTAGGATCGCTATGAGTTGTATACAACTCAACGGCACCTAACAACAACAACAATGTACAATAGCAAAATTGGAACTTTTGAACAGTGTCAATAGTGGTATTGAGGAAGATGTGCTTCATAATATGAAGCTCGTTACAACAAAAATGCCATTAATTTATTAGCTTATAGGATAGAAACATTAATGACCATATAACTGTACTCAATGATTCATCAGTCTGGAATGTGTCATTATAAAACTACAAAATAGTGAGAGAAAATACAAAGTTCTATGTAAAACATTGCTACTAGACACAAAATAAAAAGGAAAGACATTTTTAATGAAGTTAGAAGGTGGATGGATATATTGATACCATTTGGAACCTTGCTCACATGTCAGAACTCAATCTACAAGGGCACAACATGCACTGTTATAGTCTATAGAATATTTTGGTTGAAAGAAGCAGTTTTTCTGCCATCTGTATTTAGTTCTACCTTTCCAAGAAATATAATACTTACAATACAATACTTAAAATACAAATCCTTACTTCAGTGAGTTCCATGGACATGATATGACAGGGAGATAATGCTTCTATGGGTAGCACTATGGGTGAAATTGTCTTGACCCCAAGTTTTTATGTTGAAGCCCTTACTGCCAATATAGTGGCTTCTGAAGATGAGGCCTTTGGGAAGAAATTAGGTTTACATGATGTCATGAATGTAGAGCTTTCTTTATGAGATTAGAGCCCCTATAACGAGAGACACCAGAGAGAGATAGAAGCTGTCTACGAGGCAGGAAGAGGGCCCTCACCAGATCCCAAGCATGCTGGCACCCTAATGTCAGGCTTCCAGCTTCCAAAACTGCGAGAAAGTGAGTTTCTTCTGTTTAAGTCACCCAGTCTATGGTATTTTGTTATTGAAACCTAGACAGATTTATTATACATCAGTCAAGAGAAGAAAAATGTTCTGGCTTACCTGGCTTTATTTATATAAGAATGAACTTATCTACATATAAATTCATATACCAAGTATATTTTATAACTCATAAGACACAAATAAAAACCCCAACAGGATAGTGTCAGTAGAGATCTATAAATGCTAAATTCTTTGGTAACTTTTTTGGATCGCTCTAATCAAGTGGAATAGCATAGATCCTGTGTTGTATACTGTAACCTCATAAACCCTCTTCTTGGCCAAATTCCCAGCAGCTCCTTTCCCCTAAGTTTCTGTGTGAGACCCCAGAGACAGCCCTCTTAACCTACACAAACCTTCAGTAAGCACTCAGTTCTAAGAAGCTGTTGCCAACATTTTTTTCTTTTTTGTACATTTTGTACAAATATGAATGAGACAAAATGTGTCCCAGAGGTGCAGCAAGTCCATTAAATCTGCTTCTGCAGCCAACTACATAGAATGGGAATCATTCTTACAAAGGGTGTCTTACATGCCACTTAGACCTCAGTTGTTTAGCTATACTTCAACACTGGATGCCTATGAATGGAAAATATTCTCTTATTTGAATCTTTTGTGCTGACTTCATGTTCTTTTTTCCATCTCTTCTCATTTTCCATAGTTTTTATGTTTAATCATCTTCCTGTACTGTTGCTCCTTTCTGTTCCCCATGATTGCTCTGTTCATTTTGCTTTTCATTCATTTTAAGAAGTCTACATATTCGCATTAAAATTATTTTCTCTTCATCTATTAACTTCAAAATACACAGAATTGTTATTTTGAAAATGCCCAGTGGTTGCATCCCAATCTTACTAATAATCAGCTGCTCCTTCTATCTCTCCAAGAATGTCAACTTCCTCCCATGGCCCAGAGCTCCAATTCATTTTTGTGGATTTTTTACTAAACTAATTAGAAAATGATTAAAGACCAAGAGTTAGTGGGAAGACCTCATGAGTGAGAGAAGGAAGAAAGAAGAAGGGAGAATCTGTCACTCATCACTGAGGGAAAGACTATTCCTTAGGTAGCAGGCATTGAAGTCTTGACAGATGGTGCTGGTGCATTTCCACTGCACTTTGCTAAAACATCTTTTGGTACTAAAATTAAAGATGTGTGCTTTTGGATATTTGTTCATATGAATGCTATTTGGTTTAAAGGCATTTCTTGAATCCTGACCCTTTACTTAATTGTTTAATTGTTGTAACACTCATGAAAAATTAGCTTAAATACCTAGTCCCTCAACTTACGATTCCCTGTATGAGGACAAAAGGCTTTAGACATTTTAAACTTGTATTTACCAAATTCAAAGCTTCATTTTTTAATAACTAAAACAAGAAAGATAGCATAAATCTTTCTTTGCTTGACAGTAGATGATATTGGGATGTTGAGAGTAACTCTAGAAAATAAAGACTCTTCAATTCTGAGGTTTAACTTCATACTCATTTGTCTGATTAACTCAATGTCTTAGACTAATTATTACATTTTATATTGGCTAGATATTTCTTCTGCATGTGTCTGTCAGCTTGTCATTCTGGAGGGACTTGCACATTGCTGTGATACTGAAAGCTATGTCATTGGTATTTCAGATACCAGCAAGGCCACCTATAGTGGACAAATTTCAGCTGAGCTTCCAGACTAAGATAGACTAGAGAGAAGGACCCTATAGCCCACTCCTGAAGCAATTAGCCACTGAAAACCCTATGAATAGCAAAAAAGCACTGTCAAAAATAATGCTGGAAAATAAACCCCCCAGACTGGAAGTCATTCAAGAAACAGCTGAGGAAGAGTTGTTTACTCAAACTTAATGATGAGAATGGAAGAAAGCCTCTACAAATTCCATTTGCTGATGTGACATGACTCAAAATGAAAAGCATAGGGGCTGCAATAATGGCTCAAACATAAAAAGATCATATGCATGGCACAGTGTTTGGTAGTGTTTTGTTCTGTTGTACATAGATCCAACTTGAAGGCACTTAACAACAACAAATACTTTTACCTCAAAAAGTTTGTAATCTAGCATAGTGAAGCACTGTGTATACTATTTGGAGCAAAACTTGTGTTCCAATGCTGTCCTGACCACTCCATTTTTAATGTGACATCTGTCAAATTACTTCATTTGGCCTCTGTTTTCTCCTCTGTAAAATGGATATAACATTTTTACCTATTTCATACAATTTTTAGAGAATTAAAGGAGTTAATACACATATAAAACTTAGACTAGTTCTTAGAACATGAGAAGTACTCAATATAATTGAGCTATTCTTAAGATCAACACAGTAGTTCCCCTTAAAACCATGGTGAGCCCCCAGAGGTCATTCTGTATCTTTGCTCAGTCATTTGAAATTACAAATTCTTCAATACTAACATTAAAGACTTCAGCCTTGTTCAGAAGTTGAACAACATAATAGGCAAATATCCTGAATCATGGTTTCGTGATAGTGAAGAAAGAAAGAAACCTAGAATAGGAAATTATAGAGTTTTATTTTAATATTGTTAACCAAGTTGTAGCTATTAATCAAGAAATTTAGTTATTGATTTCAGCATTTGTAAAACATAAAACATAGAGGCTAACAGAACTGAGCAGTTATGTACCATGAACTTCAAATTATGAACACTGATTATATAAATATGGATTTTGTTACTCAAAATTAAAACCACAATAGCTTATTTGGTACCCACTTAATGATGCAGTTCTAGATGGTGGTTGTTTTTAGCTGCCATTGAGTCATGTCTGACTCATAGTGACCCTATATACAACAGAACAAAACACTCTCCAACACTATGCCATGCCTGGCACTATTGTCAATGCTTCTCTGCTATTCATAGGGTTTTCAATGGCAGATTGTTTCCAGAGTGTGTTACCAGGTCCTTATCCCTAGCCTTCAGCACCTGGTATTCCCAGGTGGTCTTCCTTCCAAGGACTAACCAAACCAACCCTGCTTAGCCTCTGAGATCAGGCAGGATTGGATGCCCAGGTGCTATGGCTGTAGACCAGTTCTTGGTGTTATGCAAAAATAAGAAAGTGATTTTATTTTTACTGCTTTTATAATACCATAACAAAAATTAGCTTTTGGGTAATCAATGACCTATATTAATATTAATGGCTTTATCTAAAACTTCATGGCATTTAGTGGTCATTTAAATTTAATCCTTGTAAATGGATCCTTTAATGATGAAGTTTTGTATCACCATTACAGACACCCACACAGAAAGTTGGGTTAGGGCATACTAGGCTTGAAAATTTACTTAAAAATTAAACAGGCTTTTTTTGGTAATGTCAATGGCTCATGAATAATTGTGCATACCACTTGTTTATATTCTGTCCCTTATCTCTTCATCAATGGAATTCAGTGAGTGGTTGCCATGGACTCACTTTTCCAGGATGAAGTGTTTGCAGAAGGACTCAGGGTAGCAGATTGTTTGATTCCCTAGACCTTGAGTCTACCAATTTCCCTCCTTGAATTGTTGGCAAATTTAAACATGTAGAAAAGACACAAAGAAGGGCTAAAAGATATGAGACAAGGGAAAACAGAGGAGAATACAAGGGAAAAGGCCTTAGAATTAAGGCAGCATTAATTAAGACTAAGATGAGAAAAAGAAAAATGAGAGAAAGAAAGGGCATTACTAGCCCCAGCATTTCTGAATGCTTCTAATCAATAACCCCCCAGGCATTCTCCAACCTCTCAATAGTTTAGATTTATGGCTGGATACTGGAGAGCAGGTATAATATTTCTTTTATTTCAATTTTTCATGTTTTTTTAAAAAATTGATTCAATATGCCACTAGGTAGCACCATTTCTGGGCAGAGCAATCATTCTATTAAACATTGTAAATTGAAGAAGGGAGAGGTGGTTACTGGGATGTAAAAAAGACATGATTCCTAAGCTCAAAGGGTTTGTAGCCTGGTGGAAGAAACACTGTAATAGAATCCTGAGTTAATGAATGTAAGCACTAGGAGTGCCCAGAGGGAGGAATGACTAGTTCTGCCTGGGGAACCATGGACAATTTTGTAGAGGATTTAACACTTGAGTAAACCTCTAAAGACAACAAGGTACTCCCCAGCATAAAATAAACCTTAGTTTGAAAGGTAGAAGACATGCAGAACTATGGTGTGTTCTGGTAGTAGGTCACTATGACTGGAATAAAGGGCGTATGAATGGAGGCAGAAGATACAGAGGAAGAGGTAGGGTAGCTGACAAATTGTGCGCAGATAGGTTTAATATGTCTCTTTCACCTTTATTTTCCTCTCGTCATCCCCTCTAGTGTGACTAAATGAGAGATGGTTGGAAGTTCCTATTTCTCTTTCTGAAAGGCAGTGAATCTATGAAATTCTGACCTGGGTGGCCCAGGTGACCTGGGCATCTGGAAGGGCCATTTTTAGTCTCCAAGCTTGGTCTGCTGAGTGGACACTAGTGTCACCAAGTTAGTCAGCAGAATTCAGGTCTGTTATGGTATTTCATCGTTTTACAGCTAATAGTGTCAGTAAAATATAAAGCATTACTGAGAAATTATTATCAGATGGACTTTGTTTAGTTGGTTTGTTGAAAACTACATGTGTGCTTCACTGGTATAGACAGCTTGTCCTATATTCAGGTGTGTGTGTATTTGTCAGAAATGCTGAGAATCTAACACAACAAAATCAGTTATCTCTTCTCTGGTGACAGAATGTGACAAAAGCTCAGCTTCCCTCTAACCAGTCATTTTCTCTGCTCTGGCCTTTACAGTATGGTTGAGATAAATCTCCTTTGTTGAGTATATCTTAGTCTGTTACATTGTTGTTAGGTGCTGTCAAGTCAATATCCAACTCATAGCGACCCTACATAAAACAGATGAAACACTATTATGCTTCTCTGCTATTCATAGGGTTTTCAAGGGCTTATTGGATTTTTGGGAGTGGGTTGCCAGGTCCTTCTCCCAAGCCTACAACATTGGTGTTCTCAGGTGGTCTCCCATCCAAGTACTAACCAGGCCCGACCTTGCTTAGCTTCTGAGATCTGACAGGATCTGAAGCCACAGTGGTGCAGCTGCAGGCCTATTTTAGTGTAGATTGAGCAAAATCCTTCAGTCTGGCAGAAAGAGGCAGTTCAACCTAGAAAATTCTTTGCTCATGTTTTGCTGGTCTCATCCCAGTTACTAACATTCACTGGAAACTGCCTGCCAGGATATGCAAGAACACTGAATAGCTTAATAGAGAAGGGAACTGATTTAAAAAGTGGAAAGGAATTTGCCAACAGAAATCTCATTTGCATATAAGCACCAAAATATAAAACAGTGCAATTAACTAACTGGTTTCCTAACACATTGGGAAGCAACTCAATTTCTTGCTGTCTACACATATGCCAATGCCTGCAGCCATAGCCCTGTGGCATAGGATCCTGTCAGATCTCAGAAGCTAAGTAGGTTCGGGCCTGGTTAGTACTTGGATGGGAGACCGCCTGGGAACACCACATGCTGTAGGCTTGGGAGATGGACCCGGCAACCCACTCCCCAAAATCAATCCACCATTGAAAACCCTATGAACAGCAGAGAAGCACTGACAATAGTGCTCCCCTTGTATGTAGGGTTGCTATGAGTTGGATATTGACTCCATGGCACCTAACAACAAAAGGAGTCAAACGTTGTTAGGTGCCCTGAAGCTGGTCCGATTCATAGTGACCCTCTTAGGGTTTTCAAAGGCTGATTGTTTTGAGATTGCTTCCAGAGTGGATTGCCAGGTCCTTCTCCCATTTTGCAGTGCTGGGAATTGAACCCAAGTCCTTAGGGAGTGTGGAGAAACACTCTACCAAGTGAACTAAATCCCAGCCCCATGGGTTAAGAAGGGAAAATTAGCATATTAATTTGCATAATATGAGGCACTTATGTGGTGACGCTCCCTAAAATAAAATTTCTATATTTCAATATGATCTGCTTTTAAAGCATCAGTAACTAAAACTGAATAAATACGTCTTTAGCATCTTTTAAGAAAGTTCTTATAGAATCTTAGTCTAAGAGTTCAGCACCAGCAACACCAATCTTATGCAGCTCTTCTGAAAGCTTTCAGCAGTAAATCTCTAAACATGTCCACTTAAGCAGTAGAGGTCATACATACTTCATGAGAGCAATAAAATAGAACAGAATTTTGGAAGTTATAATTTTAGTGGATAAAACTATACTATAAAAGGAAAGCCTCTGGGACCCAGAATAAATGCAAAACTCTGTCTGAGTGAACTGCAGTGCTAACCCATCTGCAACTGGTAAATTATCCTCCATCCCAGGTGTGGTGCATTATCCTCAGGGTGTCCAGTGATTAAAGGTAAGAACGTGGCTAACATCCAAGGGAGCACTGAACATTAATGACGGCTGGAAATTGTCAGCAATTTCTCTGGAAGTTTGATTCGTTCCTATTTGCTCACATTAGCCAGGCCTAAAGTTCAGCGGGTAGTCTATGATCAGTTTCTGGCAGGTACAGATACTCTGGTGAGAGAGGCCCAGAGGGCGTAAAGTGGACTGGCTCTTCATTTGACCCGGAAGGAGTTCATACAGGATGAAAAGACAGTGATAATCCTATTACCTATAATCTCCTCAGACTTCCACAAAGGATAGCCACTCACTGAGGCCATTATCCTAAAATTCCACTGATGATTGAAAACAATATGAAAATTTCATTACATTTGTGCTTTTTCTGATTCAACATTTTTCTCTTTAGTACACATTTAAATCTATGGATCTTAGAGACTCCCAAAGGGTTAAGGACATGTTGAACTAATCTCCTAAATTATCCTCCTACTCTACCCACCATGCACTCACATAGACCTAAAGAATTCTGTATATTTTAAATGAAAATCACTGTTATTTCATGATCACATCCATAATTTGGGAGTCAAAAATGTCCATATCCTTTGTTTTTCCTACCAAGTTGTTGCATTTTCCACTAAACCCAACTTAATTTTGGATGGTATAGTAAAAAAAAAACTAAAGTTGATAATTTTGAAGGAGGGTGGCAGGGATAAGAAAGTTACATCTGAAAAACAGATGAAGAAAATTTTCATGCAAGGAGGCCCAAGCTTCCAATTTTTAATCAGCATTTGATTGTAGCCTATTAAAATGCCAAATAACTCTGCAATATTGTGCTATGTCTTCACAGCTTAAAATAGTCACTGTGAAATAGTCATTCCACTCCAGTTTTCCCATCTGAAAATAATAACACATTGTACCTTTTGCTGTTGCTTCTAATTTTTTGGTTTTCGTTATTATGTAACTGAAATGTCAGCCTCTTGCATGTAAGGATCACCTTCTAGTTTATTTGGAAAATAAAGGAATAATAGAGTTTGTCTCATGTCAAGTCCTGAGTCATTGACTTGGCAGCTGCTATCCATATCATGTGTCCTTGCCCTCAGCCTTGCTTTTCACATGGCCTTTGGTCACTGTTCTGTTCACTGCTGTTCACCACCTGAACTTAGGTCTTCTGTGTCAGTGTAGAAACAATTTCAAAATGGTCCATTTTCTATCAATAACCTGTCACTTTGCTCTCAATAATACTTAAGCATAAAGTTTATGTGTGTGTTATGGGTTCTGCTGCAGGTCTGCTAATTGTTCCAAATACAATTTTCCAGTTCTCTACAAGGAAAAAAAAAAAAGCCTGATCCTCACATGGGTTGGTTTTACCTGTGGCCTTTTTCAATCCATGTGTTCCTGGGATGCAATAATCTTCCCACAGGGCATGTCCCAAAGGCTGAGAGAGTCCAAAGTCTATGAGGGCAATGAGTGGGAGTTGGATTCAGGAGGAAGGCCTGGGGAAAATAGTCCAGAATGGGTTCTGCAGCTTAAAATCTAGTGACCATCCATGCCTCTCAGCCAGTGTAAAGCAAAAGCCAGCCTAAGCTCCTGGGTGGATATGTGTTGTTTTTGCATACCCAGCATCATTCTCCTTACTTGTAATAGTATCTTGAGTTTCCTTGGGGATCATCCACACCCATTTCATTCCATGTGGTTTAGGTGGGGATGACTCAACCCCTGGAATTAGAGGTGAGCTCATGACCCAGATCTGGTACTGTGATCTGGCCATCATGATTGGTTAATCACTCTGTTCTAATCAGAGTAATCTCAAGAATTTTTCTGGAGCAACTAGGAAAGATAAGGGGTGTGTGTGTGTGTGTGCGTGTGTGTGTGTGTGTGTGTGTGTGCGTTTCCTAAGAAAGCCAACAGAGAAGATGAAGCAAGTCTAAGCTGCCATCAGGCACCATAAAAGCATTAAAATAAGAGCATCTTAGAGGAAAGAAGGGCTGAGATGTGAAAAGAGGCTGGTTCTGATGATTGACATTCAAGACCCCTGGGCCCAACCATGATTAAAGCTGGTACTGCTGGAATTTTCAATATGAAAGTCAAGATTTGGGGGGTTTCTTTTGTTTATTGTTTTTTAACTTTGGCCAATTTGAGTTGATTTCCTGTCAGTTGTAATCCAAATGTTCTTGAATTTTTATTGTTTATACCGGATTTTCCATGGACAATAGAATAAATGCACTCACACGATCCATGCATGCACATCTCCCAGAGATAAACAGTAACTTTAAAGATACTGTAGTTTAAATTAGTATTAAGTGAGACCACCTTTCCAGGGAACATGTACATCTCTTTTTTCTAGACAATAATCCAAGATCTTTGAAATGCAAAAGAAATAAGCTCCATTAAAATTCACAAATACAAATAAGCCAACTATGCATTTCTTTTGTTGTACAAAATGTTTACTGAAATTGAAACTAAAAATTTTGAAATACAAAATCAAATCATTAGGCAGGAAGCCATCCCCCTACCTTACTTTATCTTTATAAACAGGAGACAATAGGATAGGATTTATGTCCATGTTCAAATTCCTGAGGTGAAAGAATGAGGGAGAAGCAAAAGGCTGGTTCTTCTAGTGACGTTTTGAATTTAGGCAACTTTTACCAATGTCTATTAAGAATAATGGGCTGGGATTTAGCTCAGTTGGTAGAGCGCTGCACTGAAGTCTCTGAGGTCCCGATTCCCAGCACTGCAAAAATGGGGGAAGGCCCTGGCAATCCACTCCCAAGGCAATCCAGAAACAGTCAGCCATTGAAAACCCTATGAGGGTCGCTATGAGTCGGATACCGACTCAATGGCACCTAACAATAACAACAACATTAAGAACATAAAAATACTTATATTTTTCCAAATTCTTTATTATCATTCCTAGTACATATGTACTCATCTCTAAAAGAATAGTTTGTATTAGATGGAAATATAACAATAGAAGGAAGAAAAGCTGAGAAATCACTACGCTACTGTAGAACAGATGGCTTTTGTTGGAAAATCTTTATCATTGAGTTGAACAAATGACTTAACTGATTATGCTTAACTTGAGAGAAAAGATTGCCAACTTTTCTTACTTTATGTGAGAATATTTGTCCAAAGGCTAAATGTTTTAATAAATGATCATTTGGTTAACCGTGCTTGTATTAACTTGTTCCTGATGTGGTGTATTTCTCTTCGTACATGGCAGTAATGAATAAGATATGGAATCACTGTTTGAATGTAATAAATTATTCCTTTTTTGAAAGACCAAATCTGGGTTTCACATTTATATCCTACTGAAGATCATAGAATTCAGTAATGGTCAAGTACAACCTCTGCCTCCAGGATCCCAGCATTGATATGCAAATCTGCTTGGCTCTTCAATAGTAGATTGGCTGCCCAGTGCACATTCTGACTGAACATGTACATTTGTCTTTTGAAAATGTGTATCAAAGTATTCAAACCTCAGGAACAAAAAATTTTGTGCCTTTAAAATATTTTAAAATATATGTGTTTTCTGGCACTCCACTTCAGCAATTCCTTTTAGACAGTCTAAAACAGAGGGAAGACTTTTAATTTGATTGGGATTGAATGCAAGAGTTACTTAGGTGTTTTTTAAATTGCCTGGATCTTATGCTTTGGAGATTGTTCATTTTATCTTAATCTGTGATACCTTTCTTTAGAATGATAACAGTTCTCCCTCCTCTTCCCCTTCCAGCTAAGCAGATTTAATTCCATTCCCATGAATGTTTCACTGCTCACTGAGGATAATTTGTTCTATCTCTAGACCTTCCTAATCATAGCAGAGCCCAACATTGATAAATTTTTACCTCCCAGAGTAAAATTCTGAATTTTTACCATTGTACTTGAGAACCTACATAATCTTGAATTCTCTCTTTGTATTTAGGTTAAGTCATCTACATTTCCCACGCAGGTAGACTACCATGTTCTTGATTTTTTATGTTGAGGCAATTCTCCTTTCATATACCACCATACAAATAAATGATCACACTGCCTTTTTAATGTGATTATTGTTTAATAACATGCTTGTTATTTTTCCTGCTAAAGCATTGGGTTCTGCTAATGGTTTTCCTCATGTTACACAAATTTGCTTCTCAGAATAAACCCCATATGGTCAAAGCAGATAATTATTTCAATGTAATATTATCTGTTTTAAAAACTTATATAGAATTTTCAATCTAAAATGTTCAGAAATAATATTAGGTCATATAATTGGTCTTTTTGAGTTTCAGTACTAAAATTAAATGTTTCATAAAGTGGGGTAGTAATTTTACTTTTCTACATTTTTACTTTTACCTTTCTATCTTTTCCAAGTTCATATAGAGAAGATTTATGCTACAATTTTTTAGACAAAAATCCTTAGGGTATAAAGCTGAAATAATAATGTTAGGGATAATCCTTTCACTTTTTTTCATAGTGTATCACTTTGGTAATTTTATATTCTTATTAAAGAATCTCTTCATCTTATATAACTCTCACATTTATTAGCATATTGTTCAATAAAAGGAGTATCATTTCCTTTGCCCCAATCTTTGATTGGCAGTGCTCACCTAAAAGTAATATGTTATAGTAGTTAACAGTATAGACTCCAAAAGCCAGACATCCTGCCATTTATTATTAGTGTCTCCTTAAGTAAGTATTAAACCTCCTATGCCCCAGATTCTTCATCCTTAGAAGGGAGATGATAATATTATTATACATACACACATACATACATACATACATACATACATACATATATATATATATATATATATATATATATGAAGTTGCTGTGAAGATTAAATGAATTGCTGCATCTATATAAAAGCCAGCTCTTTGTTTGTCTACTGGTTTGGGGTTAATAACCACACCAAACTTAGAGTTTCAAAACAGAATTTTGATCTACTACTGGCCTTCCCAAACTGCTCCTTCTATAATCTCCTTGTCAATAAAATGTATCACATGTTCACATAGTTTCTAAGTACAAAAAACTACTGTTACTGAATCTTCTTCTCTTATATTCTAATCACACAGAAAGTCTAGTTAGTTCTAAATCTTTTCTAAAAAGTATTCTAAATTGGACTTTTTACTATTTCCTTTCTTGCTGTCCAAGTCCACAGTACTATCACTTTTGCCACTATCCTGGCCTCTTTAATAATCTCTGGTCCCACTCCTATTCCACTTCAGCACAACAGCCAACATCTCCTCCTTAGAATGAAAATTGTATCAAATTATCTCCCTATTAAAAATTGTTTGGGTCTTCCTATGACAGAATAAGGTTCAAATTCTTTATCCTGATCTAAGAGGTTTGTATATCCTGGCTCTGCATGTCTCCATCTTCACCCAGGTCAGGCCCCCATGCTCTGTGTAAAGAGATTGCCTGACAGTGGATGTGTTCAAATACACCAGGCTGGTTCTTACATAGGTCCTGAAGGTTTGCTATTTGCTCTGCCTAGAATGATTTTCACCAAGTATTCAAATAGCTGCATCTTTTTTTCACTTCGGTCTTTGTCCAGATGTGACCTCAGAAAGGCCTTCCTTGACCATCATTCTAAAATAGTTCCCTCTATAATGATTTATTCTGTTCATTTTTCTCATAGCATCAGTTCTTTGATCTGAATTTACTTTATTTGTTTATTATTCACATGATTATGGTCTTTCAGCTAGAAACAGGAGACAGGGACTCAATCTTTCTGTGTTTCAGAAGTGAAACACTCAGTGCCCATGATAATGCATAAAGATGCTCCATATTTATTCAATCAGTCATTGTTTAACAAACACCCCCCATCAGAAGTTATTTTTTCCCTTATAGCAACTGAATCCTCCTCTTTCATTGTGGGTAAGATAAGGCTTCTGCTTTCCTGGGAAGGCCTTGCCTTTTTCTTTCTTGAACCTTCCACCTGGTTTAAACACCTACCAGACAGAACCAATCCAGGTTTACTCAGCACTTCAAGATATGAGTAAAAAGCAAACACAGACCTCTAGGCTGTCCATGTCTAGCATGATGACATCACCTCATTAAAGAAAAGACAGGATCTGAAGTGAGACCTTATCCTTCACCCTGTGCTTAGCCAGTGGGTTCCAGAAAATCTACTCAGGCATTCTGTAAAGATCCAGGCCTGATAATTAGAAAATACCAATACACAAACGTCTCTATCCATAGTTCCATCAGGACATCATTGTAAAAATTGCAATAGGCTAAGTTTTCATTGGCAGGGGAAAGAAGTGCAACCCTGATGCATCACACTGCAACATCAGAAGGACCACATAAACAAAATCTATTACCCCCCACCCCAGTCAACAAAGGAAATCTTACCTGAGGCTAACAATGACAAATGCCAGAGTCCAGTTAACTGTATGCATCAGGCTGCTTTTCTACCCATACAGCTGGATAGTCAAAGCCCTTCTCTCCTATTCCCTTCTTTCCAATCTTTCCTGTTCTCAATCTTCCTTCTAGGTCTTCCCATCAATCTGCCACTAACTTTGTGTGCAGTGAAAAGCTAAATTCAACAAAATAAATTTGCTCTGCACCACATTTCACTTTTGAATGTAGTATGTTCAAGACTAACTCCAACTACTACCTCTTTCCCCCATGAAAACTTTTCTTATTGCTTATACTGTCCCTCTACCACAGCATAATTTTGATGCATCTATAGGCATGCAGAAATTAGATAAGATTTAGCCTTTTACTTTTTCCTGTAACCCAATTTAATCTCATTAGAGAGAACCCATTCAATCAGATGGTTGAAAATTCACTCAATATTACTCTAGAGAAGACTGACAATTTTGCATTCATATTTATGAATGTATTACATGGAAAAAGTTTGGAAGTATGCTTGAAAATTATTTGTAGAACAAAAGCCTACTTAAGTTCTGCCTTATAGAGAAGAGCCTAGAGATACTAAACTACTCATTAAAAATTTTTCTTGACTTAACCTTGCTTGCACATATAAATCATGAAGAGGTAGGTTATCTGGGAGGAAGGATAAGAATGAGATTTAAAAAGGGTGATAGGCAGTCTTATTTTTGTGAAAATTCCACATATTATATGATATTTAATTCTCACTACAGAATTTTGTGGCATAGGTCTGCATTTTAAGTATAAGGATGTTCAAGCTCAGGAAAGCTAAGTGAATGCCCAAAGGTACAAAGCTAATGAATAGCAATCTGGAGTCTCTATTCTTGGCTCTTAGCACAGCACATGTTCCTTAGGTGTATGTATGTGGCTTTTTCAAAATTGGAATTTCTTTTAAATTCTTGATGCGACTTAAAGTGAGAGAAACATTATGGTAGAAAAATGTTATTAATCATTAAAAATGAATTTAAAAACACTCAGGAAATTGGAAGGGGTTGGTATTCAACTCCAGTTGTAGAAATTTTGACCACACTAAGGAAATTATAAAGATTTAAATTCTATAACAATACATATGAGCAGAAGTCTTACAAAATACTCTAATTAATATTTACATGGCACTTGTCACTGGTCCACGTGACAGATTTATTGAACGTAGACACAGGCTATTTTTTATTGGAAATTTTTAATGTACAACTTAATGTGTTTCATTCTGACATGCATTTCATTGTGACATTTCCATATATGCGTTTCATTGTACATTGCACAGATAAGTTTCCCCTTACCCTCTTGTGCACCTCCCCACCCCATCGTACCTCCCCCCACCAAAGGCTTCTCTTCCACTTGCATGTCTTTTTGTGGGACTATTTTTCTATATATCCTTGGATCCCAATTATGTTTAAGGTTGAAACTTTTTCTGTAGTGATCTATCTTTTAACATTGTTAGTAATATTACATGAATTTTCTAGAACACAGGCTGTTTTTTATCACCACAATAAGGATGAAGGAACTCAGGCACAGGAAACCTTAGTAACTTTCTAAGGTCACCTTTTGGTGACCTGTTGTACATTAAATAAATCTGAAAATCTGAATATTAATATTTTTGTTTCCTCTATGAAAGTTGGCTTAGAAATATCTTTCTTGATTCTTTCTCTCACAGAATTTGTCTACCTGATAAGCAAAATGAGTTAGTGAGCAGAAAGTTTTATTATCTTCCATTTAAAGCAAATTTCTCATATGTTTCTAGGTCCATAAATACAACCTATACCAGAAAGCCTCAAATGCTATATTTAACCATATTCATTCCTCTGATGCAAAGAAAGATACTCAATACATGTTAAAGATCCATAATAAGGAGTGATCACTTTAATTACTTAATAGAAAGTAACTGGAATGAATAAGCATATATCTACACCTATGTCTATCAATTGTTGTTGTTGTTAGGTGCCATTGAGTTGGGTCTGATTCATAGAGACCCTATGTACAACAGACAAAACACTACCCAACACTGTGCCATGCCTGACACTATTGTCAGTGCTTCTGTGCTATTCATAGAGTTTTCAATGGCAGATTATTTTTTGGGAGTGAGTTGCCAAGTCTTTCTCCCAAGCCTACAACACCTGGTATTACCAGGCAGTTTCCCATCCGAGTACTAGCCAGGATCAACCCTATTTAGCTTCTGAGATCTAATGGGATCAGATGCCACAGTGGTATGGCTGTAGGCATGGCTATCACTATCCATATCTAAAATATGGTATTACAATTGTTCCAAAGTGACACCAAAAGTTTGAAGAATTTTGCAAGCCTAGTTATGCTCCTGTTGAGTTTAGAAGGACAAATAAGATCTATAAGTAATGTTTCTCACTGGTATTTTTGAAAGATGAATATGTACAACTAAGCCTCATTTTGTTGCTAAGTAGTTTAGGTCGCTCATCCTATCATAAATATAGTTTCAGTTTACAACAAAAAGCAAAAGACAAGTGTTGACATTCAGTTCTTTCATTTGTTGCCAATATAATAAAGTCACTAATGTGGTGAGTCTGATTCCTTACTCAAAAATCCTTGCTTTAACACAACATTCATGTTTTCAATAGTTGGCATTGCATTGATACCGATACTGAAAATCACATGGGGGACTATCAAAAAACAAGATTCTACAATAGAGAGAAAGTCCATAACTTCAATACTGTGGTTTAATATAAAATATATGACTTTAAGGGGGCAGGAATAACTTTTAAACACACTATTTAAAGCACTCATATCCTTTATACTAATATTATTTGTATCAATATCTGTCTCTTCTCTCCATGGGACTTCTTAATAAGTTGAAGTATGGCCCTTTATAGTGAACCTCTCACTTTCCAACAACTGATTATCACCAAATTCATAACCACAAAAAATATACCAAGTGAGTAAATTAATGAATACCTGCATTTGAAAATCTAAGAAATATTTTTCCTCCTTTCTCTGGTAACATTAAGCAGATACGTCTGAATAGTTTTCTGAATTTCTTATTCTTTTTATATCATATATGGAGGATTGTTTTGATTATTTATGCATGGAACTATCATAACTAATCTATAAAATAAATACAAGTCTTTCAAGTCATCTTAAGTAAATAGAATAAAATAGAAAGTGTTGATATTTTAGAAAAGGGAAACATTATTGAGACAATTTTGAAGTTGCTCCTTTTCCCCAAATATAACTAGACGGATTCATAAATTTACTTATTCTTACTTTCTACTCTCAAGGAAACCCAAATTAGTTAAGGTTAATAAAACCAACACTCAGCTTCATGTTTGTGGGTTGAGTTGCTACATGGAATTGGAATATATTTTCTGTGGCATAATATTTTTATAGTGAAGCAGCCAAAATACCACAAATGCATAGCATGAGCTGCAAGCATTCTGGCCCTTCCAGGCATTTCTGTGGCTTGGCATTGATAAATGCAGGTAACATATAAGTTGCACTTAGGATCAAATTACAGCAAACACTGCCATTTCCCCAAATCTAAGAGTCACTGAAATAGTTTCCCGATTACCTTGGGAGGTAATGCCTGTCCATCAGCAAGCAGGGATTTTAGAGCAAGTTCTCACAATTGTATCTTTTCAGTGAGCACAATGTTTGGGCCCAGTCAAAATAAAAACAATAATAAAAGACCCTTCCATCATGTTTCCACAACAAGCTTGTGCGGTCAACACCAATGCACCTTTTGATTTCCTTCTCCTTTTCTGATGTTTCCCTATTCTTGATGATATATTTTTTTACCTGATATTGAATTTGTAAGATAATTCCTTAATTTCAGAAATCATAAAAAAATAATAATATCAATATACTTATGTATATCCTATAGAATCATGCTCATTACTTTTCAGGCCTACTTAATAGTGACATCTATCACTAACATGATTTCCTAATATATGGGTCATCATTTATAAACATGCAATTTGTTCATGGATTTTTCTTTTTATTTTTTCCCATTAGCTTTTAACTGGTTTGATTACATCTAATAACAATATAAAATAGCCTGAAAAACCCTAGTGTGTCATATAACAACAAATGCAGTAGCTGGTGGTTGTTAGTAGGCCATTTAACATAAGATATACCTTTTTGAGATTAAAAAGGTAATGAAGCCTCTGATTCTTTAATACTCATATCTTCAATTTGTTTTCTGATATAAATACAAAATGCAGTCTATATCTCTCCAATCATGTTGACTGTGTTCATATTATATTTTTCAGTTATTCTTTGTGATTGTCTAAGATTTGTGTTTTGAAATGATGTGGGTTTTCTGAAGTTGAAGGGCCTTTAGATTCACCACTTTTCATTTGAGTCAACTTCTTAGTATTTCAAGAATGTTTCTTTGAAAAAAAACCAGTATTTATGTGGCTCTTTACATGGCAACCAAGACTCCTGTTGCATTTGAATCAATGAATTAAATATTAAGGGGACCATATATTTGGATCCCTTATAAAGGTAAGCTGTGCTGAACACAGTTCTGCTTTATAAGAGAAACATTTTAAATATTGCATAAAACAATATTAAAAGTTTTAAATTATTCTCACATAAAGAAGTCCTCACAGATCATTACTCATTTTCCTTTGTTCCATTTCTCTGTGATGTTCCTTAATACCACTTTCAACAAACTCCCGGTGGAAATTTTGACCTTAAGACAGCTGCCATCATTCTTCTAGCTACAGAAAAGACATCTATTGCAGTAAGATCAATGCAAAACTGATGCAGTTAAACCATTTTCTAATTAGTTTCCTCCTCAATTAATCTCTAATGAATGCTTTCCACTAACTCAAATGTCCCAGTTGATGTTTTGTTCTTTGATTTTATTTTGACAAGAACAAATTGAATTTTTCATTGCCCAGCAATACACTTGCAACTATCACAATTGCTTGTATTTGCATTGGTAAAAATTTTAGCCCTGCAGAACATTTAGTAATAAGAGTACTGCTCATGTTGGAAACAGTAGAAAGACAGTTACCACATAGTCTAAATTCAGTCTTTGTATTGAATATTTCCATTAGCAATGTAGAAGATGGTGGTAAGTTGCAGTAATCAAATTGAAAATTATAAATCAAATGAGACAGGATAGATACTAGGCAATGAAACAGCTTTCTAACTTCCATATCATTAATGTGGCCCTGTGAAGTCTGATGGAACCCAAACTGCCTTCTAATATAAGAACCAAGTGCTTACGTTCCAAAGTGAGGAAAGAGTCTGGGTAGCTCAGACATAGTTTTGACAATGCCAAAACAAGCTTGGAAAGGGAAGCAGTCAGTCTAACCAAAGATTTGGCAGCAAAAAAAACCCCAACAAATATGTTAATTGATGTTTGTTTTAATATTGAATATAGTCAAATCCTTTTTATGTAAAACCAACCCATTGAAGGAGACACTCTCTGAAGAAGAGTTGAGCAACAAAGTAAAAACTGAGCCATTATTCCTGAAATGTAATAAAATGGGGGTTTTAACTTTTTTGATGAGGTTTCAAAATAAGAGGGAAGAAACGTATAAAGACTATGCGTCTATTTAGATTATATCTGTCATGAGTTAAAATTTGTACAATAAGAAAAATTTTTCTCACCAAATTTTAATGCTCAAAGGCTGTAAAACATGAATAGTTTGTCTGAATATTTGCAAAATGCTTCAGACACATTAAAATGTTAACATTCTAATTCAACAATAGGTTGAATTAAACACAGGTGTGAAATGTTACCTACTGAGATTCTAATTGGGTTTGGGGAATTTATCTGCAATAAAATATATTTTAATGAAACCTTTTCTCTTAAAACATTTTCTGTTTTTACTTTTGCTAGTTTTGCTAACATTTTGAAAGATGCATAAAGTAATAAAATTATGACATGTAGGGGTTGGGGATTTAGTTCAGATGTCATGTGCTTCCTTCACAAGTGCAAGGCTTTGGGTTCAGTCCTCAGCACTGATAGAAGCACACACACACACACACACACACACACACACACACACACATATGACATGTATAGGGACCCTGAAAATTTCTAAGAATATCCATTATTCTCAAAACTGAGAAACCATATTACATTTTATTTATATACTTCACACTACACTGAGCCCACTAACCAATGACTCCTGGTAAAACAAAGTAAAAGTCACATATCAAAAAACATAAATCAAGGCTAATAGGTCTTTGACTTAACAAGGAACATAATGTTAATAGCAGTAATAATAATAACCCCCAAATCAAGAACCCACTGAACATCTGACTCAGAGTATTTCAATATAAATATTTTCTTAATTTAGTCATTAAAAAATTAGTTAGTATTATCATTCCCATTTTACAGATAAGAAAACTTTTTAAGTAGCTTGTCCAAAATTAATCACACCATCAATATGAAGCTGAAACTCACATCCAGATCAGATTATACTGATAGCCTAGGCAATTTTTTCCTCAATAATCTTTCAAAGAAGAAGAAAAATTTGAAACTCTTGTACTAAAAAGAGAATGTGATGTCATCTGTTGTTGTTAGGTGCCATCAAATGGCCCAAATCATAGCCACCCTAATATACAACAGAATGAAACATTCCCCAACACTGTGTTATGTCCATCACTATATCAGTGCTATTCTGCTATTCATAGGGTTTTCAATGGCTGGTTGTTATTTTTTGGGGAGTGGGCTGCTAGGTCCTTTTCCCTAGCCTACAACACCCAGTATTCCCACAAGGTCTCTATCCAAGTACTAACCAGGCCCAACCCTGCTTAGCTTCTGATATTGGATGCCAGGGTGGTAAGGCTTCAGGTTGTGATGTCATCTAGTCAAGCTAATGTTGTGATTCCATGCTTTGAAAACACACTCCCCCATCCCTACCAGGCTCCAAAAATGGTGGTTATAAGAGAGAAATTTTTTGGAGAACAATTAAGGGAAATCGAGACAGATCTCTATGAACCCAGAGTAAACCAGAAACAACTAGGGATTTGCAGGTGTGTGTGTGTGTGTGTGTGTGTGTGTGTGTGTGTGTGTGTTGGTAGGCTGGGACATGGTGGTTATTTCTCTGCACTGCAATGTATTCCATGTTTTTCTCTTGTCTGTACTAGAGGTTGCCACATTTCTTCCCAGGGTCCATGACAGTTGGCTTCATTAGATTGGGCTAATGACAAGCTATGACAAGAAATTGGAGACTAGGAGAAAGGGAAAACTCAGGTAACCTGCCCTCTCTTTCTGGTTTACTGGCATTGGGCAGTGACCATGTCTCTCTAGTGCCTCAAGCTCCTACTCATTCATTCCACATCCCCAAATTCCACCAGGATCCCAGCTCCCATCAAGGTTGGTTCTATTTTCTGTCTGGTGACCTTGTTGACTAGTCTCCGATAGTAGTAGCTTGTTCTTGTGTCTCCCCAGTCAAAGGGGATATATCGTCTTCTTACTGTTGATAAGCTCTGGAAGGATTTACTGTTCCCTCTGTGTCTTCACAATTCACCTGTGTAATACTCTCTGAAATAACTGGAGGGATTTCTGTTTTCTGTACCCTGATTGACATGGTACAAGGTGATAGAGGGCCATGGAGAAAACAAACACAAACATCATAGATGCATTGGTTTGTAAGGCTAGAAACCATGGGAAGTTTATATCCCACATATTTTACAAATGAAAGAATTCCACATTCAGTGGGGGATTGAAAAGACTGTAGAAAGCTGACTGAGAAATGATATTAATAAAATTCAAAATTAATTATAATATGGGAACCCAAACTCAACAACATAAGATATGGTGCTGGAGCAAAGGTTCTAGAATGGAAGATGGGCTAAGTAGAAGAAGCTGTAAGCTAGGGAGGAATAAACTGAAAGAAGAAAATGAGGGGAAAGAGAAGGAGAGGGAGTGAGAGAAAGCTGGATTGATAGCAAGCTTTTCCCGATGAGCACCAAAGCTATAATTTCAAGCCATTCAACTAAATAATCTTAAGAAATATAATCTACAAATTCAGAATGGTAATTCACTACAGACAAAACGGGAAAAAATAGAATTATTTAAAAGGAAGTACTTTTAATTTACAACATTGTTTGAGACCATTAAAGAAATAAAAAGATCCATTTAAAAGAGGAAATTATGAAAAAAGAACATAGTTGTGAGGCTAGACTTGATAGCTATACAAAATAGTAATCAATAGACACAAGATCATATATCTAAACACCCCCCCAAATCTTGAGATTTCAGAATTACCAAGCAAATATAATCAAATGAAGAGATCTTGTTTGATTCTACTCAACTGGGTAGTCAGACTATGTCAGCACACTATGATGTTCTCTCCTTCCAATTTCACCAGACAGCAGCAGGTCAATGTATTAGGATACCAGCAACAACACAATTTACATTATGGAATCTCTAGTCATTTAACCAAACTGAATATGGTATGAGCACATATTTTTAGGTCTGAAGTGGCCATAGATGACATATCATGCTTGTCTTTGCCTTCAGTGTGACACCTTTACTTTTCAACACTTTAAAGAGGTATTTTGCAACAGCTTTTCCCAAAGCAATGCATCTTTTGATTTCTTTGCTGCTTCCGTGGGTGTTGATAGAAAGTTAAAATATTGTTTGTTCTTAACCTAAAGCAGATAAGAAATTATCAATCTTAGGAGGTAAGTAGAATAAATCATTCTCTAACAAGAAGAAGTATTCCAAACATGGTATAGCTGCTCTTGGAAAGTATCAGGGTATTTGTGATGAGACGTACTCAAGCAGATGGCTAAGCCTCCATTTATCTATGTTGTGGAGGGCTTTCTACAGATGCAGAAAAATATTATTCATTCACGATGCCAAAATAGAACTTTTGCATTTTTGCATGGACTAGTTTAAAATGAATTTAATAATAAATTTAAGGACAAATTTTGCCCCAGATCACTCAAGTCACTTTCCACTGAAGTTGGATCTTTTTTCTGGTATGAGTAGCATTTGTATATGTGAATTTGGGCCTCTGTTCTAAAGATCACCCAGTTTGTGGAGGCTTTTTACGTCCAATCTTAATACCAGAACCTTGACATAGCTGGATTTTAAACTGACTAGGGTTATTTCCTAAGAGCACATGTCAACAAGTATCTAGGTATAAAATATATACACCCTGTAATCTATACCTCTGAACTTTAATTAGCATATTTTTATGCTAAATTCTTCTTTGTGGTTGGTTTATTGAAACTCCTTTTGATGTTTTCATTTATAAGCAAGAGTGGACTCATTACTTCAAATCTGGCTAGGATACAAATATGATAATCTAGATTTTTAGAAAAATGTCAACACAGTTTTCCCAGGCATATTTTAAGTGTAGATTTAACAAATCTCATTTACAGCAATTTTTTATTTACAAAAAACACACTTTTTAAAAACACGTCAGGTAAGATGTAAACTACATCCAATGTGGTACAATTCATAAGGTATGTTAATGATGCAATTTCTGTTTCCCAAAATATTTTTCTTCTAGTGGTTAACAAACTATTTGAAATGACAACTTCATGAACTCCTTTGAGTTTTCCAAGTCAAATTTGAAATCCACTTTATAACAATTTCTTAGTACTATCTTGAATTTCTCATATTTGTGTTGCTCATATTCTGTGGACTCTAATTTGCTAACTTTTAAGATAAATAGTATCATATGCTCTGCACTGCTTGCAGCTGTACTACCCTGGCATAAGATCTCATCAGATCTTGAAAGCAAAGCAAAGTCAACCCTGGATATTATTTGGTTGGGAGACCACCTGGGAATACCTGGTGCTGTGGGCTTAGAAGAAGGACCCAGCAGCACACTCCTAAAACAATCAGCCATTGAAACTCCTATCAATGGCAGAAAAGCACTGATAATGGTGCCCAGCATGGAACAGCTTATGGCAGTATTTCATCCTGTTGTACATAGGGTCGCTGTGAGTTGGACATGACTAGATGGAACATAACAACAACAACAACAACATGCTCTGTATTATGTGCTTTAAATATCTTCCTGAATATCTTAAATAATAGGCCTTCTGAGGAAATAGTGTGATATACTAGGAACACAAACCTGACTTTCAATCCTGTATTTGCAATTCCCTTGCTGAGTGAGTTTAGGAAATATACTTAACCTGTCCATACGTTAGTTTTCTCAAGTGAAATAAGAATACTAATACATCATTGACAGGTTTGCTGTGAAGTGAACAGATCTAAGTGCACTAGGCTGTAAGTAATCACTAGCTACTTTTCACGTTGTAGAAAAATTCTTAAATTTTTATTTCCATATTTCATTAGAACCATCTTGTGCTTTTGCAGATGTATACTTTTCGGGTTTACATACTAGCTTATAATTACAATAGTTTTTCTGGTTATTATTGCCAATTTGTTTAAATTACCTCTAAAGGCCATCATGTATTGTTCTTATCTAGAAAAACAGCTCTGCCTTACATGAAATGTACAACAATGTGTGCTATTATAGATTCTGAAAGCCCTTTTCTTTATGCCTATGAAGTGAAGTGTTGTTGGAAACAGTGAGAAGATAATGAATCAACAACAGCCCAGTGAGCTGTTATTTACAGTAACATTACAACAATGATTTATGCCCATGAGGCTCTTAGGTGACAGGAGAACTGGGATTGTAAATTAATGTAGATTTGGATTGTTGTGCAGGAGGTTCGGTGGCCTTTGTTTTCTATTTTGAGACACAACAAAGGACAGAGGAATGACATCAGCTAAGCTCACATTACATTTCCCACTCTGGCCCATCTTCCAATTTCTTTTTGTGTGAAGAATGTTTGCTCTTTTATTTTCATGTTGTATGTAGCCCATTCACGATTAACTCTAAATGACTGAGGACTTCCCACTTCATTGTTTTCCAGGTCGGAAAGCCACTGTTGTTTCATAACACACAATGATGTGTTCCCTTTGCATTGATCATGAGATGCCTTCTGTCACTTGTACTTAAAAGTCATAAGGAACATTTATTCAGATTATATGGACAGTAGGATGGCCTTGAATGGGCACATGTCAAAATCACTGTAGAGAATTACTGACCTGAAAAGACTCAATAAATTTATAAAATTTTCATTTTCCAAGTCAAATCCACTCATAATGTGAAGCTATAGGTTTTGACTTCTAATTTTATTGTTTCAAGTGATCACTTGAGAAATTTAGAAAAATAGAGGTGATATTTTTTAAAGACTTTCCATCTAAAAATGTTTCATATTTTAAAGAATTTTCACAGTTTTGATGTCTCTCAACTTTTACCACAAGGTAATTAGTGCAGGTGTATTATCTCAATAGTATGGAGAAGCTAATTTCATATTCCAAAGTGTTCTGGCTACTGTAATTGGGAATCAGAACAAGAATTCAGGTTTTTGAGGCTTACTCTAGTGTTATGTTATAGAATTGCTTCTTTAGCCATCTGTGGTATGGGAAATAGGTTGTTTTTGCTGTTATTAGGTGCCAATGAGTCGGATCTGACTTATAGCGACTCTATGTACAACAGAAGGAAACAATCTCTGATAATGTGCCATGCCCAGCAGTATGTCAGGGCATGGCAGCAATACCTGCAGCACCTGGTATTGCCAGGCAGGTTCCCATCCAAAGACTAACCAGGTTGACCCTGCTTAGCTTCCGAGATTAGGTGAGATTGGATGCTAGGGTGCTATGGCTGCAGACATGGAAAATATAAAATTATTTATTTAATATTTAACAGAAAAGTTTAAAATTTATTACATGTATATGAATATATATTCTATATGTAAACATTTATCTACATACGAATATATTTGCTTATATTGTTCCATATTTCAAAGAGTGTTTGACAATACAACCAAAAAAGAATAAATAAAATTCCAGAGCTAGAGAAAATGCAATTTGAACAGAATGAAAGCAGAAGATTAAAATGTACTATAAAACAGAGGAAAGTCGAGCACGGCGGCGCACGCCTGTGATCCCAGTGGCTCAGGAGGCGGAACCAGGAGGATCGCAAGTTTGAAATTAGAGGCCTTCTGTAAAACTTACTGAGACCCTGTCTCAAAAAGTAAAAAACTGGGCTGAGGGTGCAGCTCAGTGGTCCAGCACTTGCAGAGCATGCAGGCGCGAGGCCCTGGGTTCAAACCCCAGTACCAGTATGATGACACAACTAAGCATGAACATACAAGTCATAGTGACAAACACAAATGAACTAAGTTTACCTTAATATTGAGGGAAGGCATTCTCAGGTTAGATCACAAGGGAAACCAGTAGTTAACAGATTTGTTTAATGTAGTGACTCAGAGAGACTGAAAATGAAAGACAAACAATGACATACATACAAAGCCAAATCTACTATCATATCAGAAGTGATTAAAAACAGGGCACAGATGCTAAATAAAACACAGAAGAGTCTTTAATGATGATACATAGTGCACTTTGCAAGGAAAATAGGACACCTGTGAATATCTTTTCACCAAAAATGCAGCAACAACTTTCTTATTCAGCAAAATAAAACACAAATCACATTCACGTAAAAATATACAGAATGTATATTTAGTAATTTATTTCTATTCTCTTTTCTTCTCTCTTGATAAATTTAGTGAAGAAAAATTCTTAAGAATATTGAAGATCTAAATAAGCAAAAGATAAAGTACTTCTAACTGATATGACAAGCTCTTCATGTGCCTTGGAAACAAATAATTTGCCTTTTTAAAACAAGTATAATAAGCACTCACAAGATTTAATTTATATAGACATAAAAATATATCAATGCATATAAAACAACAGAAATAATACAAACAACATTATTGGACTGCAATGTAATATAACGAAAAACAATAACCAAACTGAGAAGTAACAAGTGCTGCCACTTGGAAATAAAAGCAAACAAAAACATTTCTTAAACAACAGAAAATTAAAGCCTAACAACCCATAAGTTACACGATTGCTTAGGAAATTTCTCAGGCTTAATATTTATATTAATAAAGAAGAAACAATAAGGAGAAATGAATTGAGCATATATCACGGGAAAATAGAAAAAGAACAACAAAATAATCTCAAGAAATGTAGAAGGAATACAGTAATAAAAGAAAATCAGAAACTTAATAAATTAGAAAAAGGAAAAATCATAGAATTATTAAATAAACCCAGGAACAAGTTCTTTAAAAACTAGATAAACAGATAACCTAATCAAGAAAAGCAAAAGGCAAAAGTACAAACATACAAATAATAGTTGACAAGGATGGAATCATTATTGATTAGGAAGAAACTACAAGGACCATATGATGTTACTTATCCCCATTTACATAACTTTGCACATCTTGATGAAATGGAAGATATGTTAGAAAATTATAAACTTACAATACAATTCCCAGAAGATTAAAAAGTGTAAACACAATTCAATTGTCATGAAAGCAAGGAAGAATTTGTATGATGCTAACTTCTTCCACCACCACCTCAAAGCATTAGGCCAAATTTACTTCTTAGTGTATGGAGTAGAAAAACACTAATCTATTGAACTACTCCAGGGTATAAAGAGAATAAATTTATGAATTAAATTTTATAAAGAAACTTGGCAACAATTATCACTCAAAATAAACCGAATGGTCATTTTTAAGTTAAATATATTCTTACCATAAATTCAAAAAAACTATTTCAACCAGTAAATGCTAAAAGGAGAAATCTTAGAAACAATCGCAATAGCATTGGGACAAGACAAATATGCTATCATAGCTATTATTTAAGATTATTCTCGAAGTAAAGCTCAATTAAAAATAAGGAAATAAGAAGTATAAAAATTATTCAGGTGGGAATAAAAATGTTATTATACAAGATTAGATAGAACAGAATACTCATAATACCTGAGACTGCTGTAAAACTAGTTTTCACATGCCATACAATATTCAATTAGAATGTGTAATAAAAGAAAGCCTCTATGATCCCTTCACAGTAAAAGCAAAAAATAATGAAGAATAAAGTTAACAAAATGTGTAAGATAAGTATATATGTGTGTGTGTGTGTGTATGTGTGTGCATATATATTTTTATATATGTATGTATATATGTATGCATATATATACACACATACGAATATACAGAAAGAGGGGAACCTAATTGTTTTAGAAAAATTAAAAAAAATCCCTATGTTTAACTCAGTTGGTAGTGTTGCTGTGTGTGTTCTGAAGCCCTGGATTCAATCTCCAGCACCAAAAATGAGAGAAGGACCAGGCAGCCTGCTCCTGAAACAATCAGCCGTTGAAAACCTTATGAATAGCAGAGAAGCACTGACATAGTGCTGAGTACAGCACGATGTCGGGAAGTGTTTCTTTCTTTTGTACATAGGGTAGCTATGAGTCCAACCCGACGTGAAGGCACCTAACAACAACATGTTGTATATGCAAGGAATGGCTCTGAAAGTATGCTAAAGGTCTTTGTAAAAGGTGATGACTCTGGAGAGAGCAACCAGTGCTTGAGAGCCATTATTTTGTCCCATTGAATATTTTATCATGTTCACGTTTCACCTATGAAGCAAATGTACAAATTTCAGTTTTATTTTGAGTTTTACAATCCTGCATAACTACTAAATTTCAATCATAATCTGATCCTAAGCTTCCTTTTAGTCCTAGAAAAACAGAAAAATTAACTTAAGAAAACTAATGACTGAACAAAAAAGCTATCAAATGCATGATTATTTGCATGACTTATACTGGCTCAAAAGGAAATATATACCAGTTTCTTAAGGAAAGCAAAGCTTATTCTGGCTTATGTTTGAAAGAAACTTGATAAATTTAATCTTTCTAAAGTCATAATCCTTTACACATTCGTATAGTTAGAACTGCCTGCAGCCATACCACTGTGGCATCCAATCCTGCCAGATCTGAGAAGTTAAGTAGGGTAGAGCCTGGTTAGTACTTGGATGGTAGACTGCCTGGTAAGACCAGGTGCTATAGGCTTGGGAGAAGCACCTGGGAACCCCACTCCCAAAAACCAATTAGCCACTGAAAACCCTATGAGTAGCAGAGAAACACAACAAGAGTGTTTCCTCTGTTTTACACAGGGTTACTATGAGTCAGACACTGGCTCAATGGAACCTAACAACAACAACAGCAACATAGTTAGAACAAGTAATAGTGGGTCAAGACTAAGCACCTGCCCATAAAATTCTGCTTATCCACAATATAGAATTTTCAGTGGGAAGCTGTTCCCTAGGTGGGAAGTGCGTAGCCCAGGACTCTTTCCAATAAAGTGTGACCATTTATCCAATTCCTGTCTGTGGAAATAGAGTGTAAAATATGACTTCTATTTGTTGGCCATGGGCTTTGAAGAAGAGAAGGCCCCCTCCAAGCTCTTCATAATCTTCTATCAATGGTATGCATGTGATTATGATGGCCCAAGGATGTATGGGACAGCCATAAAATATTCCCACATCATACATGGATGAGAATTCTGTACCTGCCAGGAGTACCCATTTCAGACTATGTAAGTATAAAATTAGCTTCTACCATGTTTCAGACATGGGCCTATTTGTTAAAGCATTTAGACTACCTTAATCAAAGTGTCTTATTGTTTTGTTTTGCTTTGTTTTTTCTTTTTTGAGATAGGATCACACTGTGTTTCCAGGCTTGCAACCTTCCTGCCTCAGCTTCCCAAATGCTTGAGTTACAGACCTGCTGTCTTTAGTACAAGCTTAGAACATAATACTAAGAAATAAGTTAATGAAAACAAGTCTTTAAAGAACTATGACACATAGTCTGGTGTTTGTGGCTTTCTGATGGTTCAGGTTAAACTAAGAATAATCAACTGGTCAGACTAAAGCATTGCTTATTTTTGAAATTTCTTTCCATAAATATATTCTATCTCAACTGAGTTTTTGATAAATATGGCACAACAAACTGTTGAAAATTTGTTTTCTGATAGTCTTTGAATCCAGGTATGCTATGTTCTATTTATTTACTAAAATGATGTAAATGGCAGAGTTGTTACATTATGAAAATTGAGGATCCTAACTAATATTCTTGTGTAAATAAATAGCCACACCTCTCTGCATTAGCAGTAACACTAGTATCTGTAGAGAGTGCCAGGATTGCCTTAACATATAAATAAAGGGATAAAAATAGAAATCAGTCCATTATCCTCTATAGTATGTGAACAAATAAACACTAAATCCTCAAAGATTGACAACTTAAAACACAGCTGAGTTGACTTTCAGTTGCTTATGGACCTGACTTGAAAGCATCTAACAATAACAACAACATTCCTTCTTTGACTCTTTGCTCCTAATCTAATCAATTGTTAAATAATATTCATTCTTTTTCTTCATACTTCTGTAACTGTTCTCCTTTGCTAAAAATCTTAGAGACATCAGGTAAATTCCTTTGACAACAGACACTGAAGCTGTACTGTTTGGTAAACTATTAGTTGAATGAGCTAAAGTAAATTCCTTAACAACTTCATGTTTCTGTTTCCCTATCTGTAAAATAGATATGATAGTGACAATACCTACATAAATCAAACTGCAAATATTGCTGCAGTCTCTTCTTCCTCTCTCTACCCTTCACCTTTGCAATATGACTTTGCAGCTCCTATCAAGAGATGAAGCTGACTTCCCTACTTTAGTATCTGGGTGGGACTATGACCTGCTCTGATCAACAGAATAAGGAAGATATGATAGTGCATCTGTTCTGAACTCAAGTCTTCAGAGTCTTTGAATACATCTGCTCTCTCAAAACTTTTCCAACTCCCCTGTGAATTATCCTGGGTCAATCTTCTGGGGGAATGATAGACCATATGGGGCAGAGACAAGCCTTCTCAACTGGTTATAGGCCACCTAGTTCCAGACAACTTGATAACTGACCAAATATTATGTGTGATTTCAGCCAACTCCAGAAGAACTGACATCCTACAGAGTTATATGCTAGACAATGGCTTTCTATTCTTACCCAGAAAAGGCCAACTGCCAACTCTGCCCCATAAGATTGTCCTGAAGATTAAATGTGTTAATATGTGTGAAGTGCTCAGAACACGGACTGGCACAAGGGACACATGATTTAAATGTTAGTTGTTATTATTCTTTGCCTGTATGTCCTCACTGCAATGCCTTTCAACTCTCATTACCTATTACTTCTTAAGCATTCCCATTGCTGCTAATTTCTCCCACTCAAGTTTGTCCTGCATCACTTCCTTTTTTACTTATCTTCTAAAACTTAGGCTCACCCATGTTAGTTCCATTTAAAATGTTGCAATGGTTTCAAGTCTAAGCCTCTTAGCTTAGTTATCTAAGGCTTATCCAATTTGATTCCTTCCATATTACTTCAATTTGCCTGTGCTCTTCTGTGTATGCTTGATATCCTACATTGACTAACAGCAAAATAACTAAAAGTAAGTATATTTTACCATATCAAGTGATTCAACATGGCATTCATGGTCTGCAATATTGTTCATATGGAGTGACCAATTGAGAAGCTAACAATAATCCAAATAATTAACAATTAAATTAATATTGATTTATATTATCTTTCCACAAACTAATCCACTATAAACTGTCATTTGTAAACTGTTCATGTTGGATTTATTTACATTGTAAGTATAATACCTAGTGTATTGGCATGGCCAGATAATGAAATAGTCTACCACAGGGGTTTCCAATGTTGGTTGTCTCAGCAATGGTGGGTGGTTGCACAAGAAAAAAATCTGGAAAACAATTTGAATATTCCAGAGTCACCCTAAAACTGCTAAATAGAAATTTCTTCTAGTGCTACAACTAAGGAACTGTTGTGTATACAAAGAACTTTTAGCTCATATACCTCTGCTACAGTGAAGTAATTTTTTAGGTTTTTTGTTTGTTTGTTTGTTTGTTTTTTCAGAGTTTATTGAGTACTCTCTAAGGCAGGGAAAGCTTGTGTTTAAACTATTAGGAACCTAGAACTGGAAATCTCTTTAGTATGAAAAATTGCGTGTTGATTATTTCCTAATTTCATCAAGAGTACATCTAATTCTGAGTTAATTAGCCATAGTAATATTTTTAAAAAGTGAAGTAACATTACATTGTTTTCCATGGTGTATTTCATTTTGATTGAACTCAGCAGGATTTTGAATATGGTATCTGATTTAAAAAGAAAACTTGAATTCATCATGGAAATCTATTATTTATAAAATTAGAAATTATTCTCCAAACAGTATAAAATGACTTGAAACTTGGAGCCGTACTATAATTTATCTTACTAGAGATCAATCTAGCTTGGCTTTACCTGACCTAGAAGTTAAAAAATACCTACAAATTCCATGTGTAACTCGAATTCTTATTTTCTAAAACTTTTACCATACATTATATAAACATTATTTCTTTAACTATGAGGTTAAATAGCAATGTGATTACAGGCTAATTTCATATCTCTGTGTGATAAACCATCAAATTCTACAACAAAATGATCATAAGTATATGTTCAGAATTTAATTTTTTTGTAGTTACCAAAGAACTCCTTTTTCTATGAATATGAGCCAACTTGACCAAAAAATACATAAATGATCACTAGAGAATCATCTTGACCCTGTATATAGGCCGGGGTTGGAACTTTGACTCTTAACTCAGTTTTCACATATGTTAAATGAGGATATTAAACCTGCCCAACATAGAAAATTATTGTAAGAATTTAATGAGATAGTAAGTGTAAATATTCTTCACTCTAATTTTGTAACCTGTAAATGTTAGCTCTTATAGATCAGAAATTATATGATCACTTCTTAATTATCATCAAGCTTGAAGTGTCATTGAGTCATTTTCTTTTTCTTTGGGATACTCCAGAGCCTCACACATTGCAAGTGCTCTACCACTGTGTTGCATCTCCAGCCCATTTTTAATTTTTTTTATTTCAAGTCAAGGTCTTGCTAAATTATGTGGGCAGCGTCTGGCTTTGAACTCGTGACCCTCTTGCCTCTGCCTCTTGAGTCACTGAGATTACAGGCATGAGCCACAGCATTCAACTCATTGAGTCTCATATAAATGTTTGCCTTATGATAATTTTTATAATTCTGTAGTGGAATTGACATTGTTCTAGAAATCAACAAATAAGGGTTGAGTAAAAACTATCATGAACACATGTAAATTTTCACAGTACCTTAACTTCTCTATAGCTTCACATTCCCTTAAATAGATCCCTTAAATAGATAGATGCTTGATGTCTACAGACATGAAATGTAATAAATTATGTACAGTTACACACGAATTAATTACTTGCAAATTAGTCTGTAAAAATGATTGTTTTCTAAGGATAAGGAATTATTACTATCAACAACTTTGTTGATTCATGTTCTCATTAGATATGTAAATATTTATATAGTCATTTGAGAATTATTTATGTATTTTCAGACTAAAGATCAGAAGGCATTTTCACACAGCAACTTCTATGCAGAGAATTGGGCTTGAGAACCCTAATAATGAAATATTTAATGCATATTTCATTCCTATATTAAAGTACCAAGGTGTAAAATAAAAATGAAATGAAAGCAATTTATAGTCATAAGTCCTTTCTCCTTTATAGATAATATTTTATTTTATTTTATTTTGTGGTATAGGGCCTTATATTAGGCAACCGCTCTACCACTGAGCACTTTTTACATCCCTAGACTTTTAAAAATATTTTTTTGAGACAGGGTCACAAGGTCTTTCTAAATTACAAAGCTGCCTTTAGCCTTAAACCTATAATCCTCCTTTCTCAGCCTCCCAAATTGTCGGGATTACAGGTGTGTGACACTGCACCTATATTACAGGTAGCATTTTAAAATTTACAAAGGCCTTTTAGTTACATTATCACTATGAACCCCAAAATAATGTACAAATATAATAGCATATTAAATGATGATTAGAGAGCTTTAGTTTTATATTAAGTACAAGAGGAATAGATGGAGCTAAATATTGTTTTGTTAAAGCTCATGATTTCCTGAAGATTTCTGGTTCTTGTTGGAGAAGACAATAGTAATAAAAAGTAATCTTGAGTACAATTGTCTATTGGAGTAGTAATTTGAGAATTTGTGCTTCGAATATTTTTCTTTCTTTGGATACATAAAGTAGCAGAGCATGACTCTGTGTGGGTTGGTTCCACTTTGTGTTTTGGCTTTTGTATTCCAAAATGGGTTAGTTTTCCTTGGCAGACTCAGCTGTAGAGTAAGTCTAGAGTAGGAGGAGTGCATGTATTTTATTTTTTTTAAAAGGGAGTGGGGATTTGCAAAGTGACCCAGATGTGTGCTCTCTGAACTCCAACTGTCTGTGTTCAAATATGCAATGTGAAGTGAACAGGGTTTTAAAAGACCCTGTTGGATACCTTGGGGGTATTTCTTGCACAGTGTTTTGGCAGCGTGCTCTTCTAGCTGAATTAGATTTATTGCTGAAACAGTAAATCTTCATTGTACGTGACAACCTTACTCCCCTGCCGTCCTGGTCCCTTTCCATTCACAGTCCTTATTTTTTTTTAATTTCAACATCTTCTTTCTTTCTTTCCCTGAGCCTCAAGATCCCTAAATACTCTACATTCCATTCTATCTCAGAGTTGAAATTACATTAAATTTGTAAATGTGTCATTAACAGATGTCAGAAAGTAGAAAGTACAGGGAAGGTTAAAGATGTCTTATCCAATCCGTCAATATTTAACCAGTAGTGCAGTGGAGCTTTTAATGTGATATATATGGCTGGATGCTTAACATAACTCTATCAATGAGAAGCAGGCATACATTCTGGCTAGGTGTAGTTACAGGTGAGTACAGAAAAAGAATACAATCTCAGGTGTGTGGTCTTGCAAGTGTCACTTTTCTTCTATCTAGCACTTGTGACCAATTTAAGGAGCCAGCACAAATGCTCAATAGACTTAATATCCTACTGAATTGTCCTGGAATTTTTAATAACTTAAGAAATACTAAACCCATATGACTATACAATAACTGAGTAAATTCAGAAATATCAAAGAAGTTCAAATTTTTTTAATAATCCTAACTATACAGGAAATTCTATGTCCAAATTGCTTGCACCCACTATGTTGTTGTCAGGTGCCATCCAATCAGGTCCAACTCATAGCAACCCTATGTACCACAGAACAAAACACTCTGTGACTCTGTCATGTGCCAGGCACATGATCTTTTTTATGTTTAAGCCCATTGTTGCAGACACTGTGACAATCCATCTAGTTGAGGGACTTCTTTTTTGTTGTTGTTGTTGCCCTATGTTTGGGCCACTCTCTCAAAAATGATGTTCTTCTCCAGGGATTGGTCCGTCCTGACTACATGTCCAAAATACACAAGATGCAGTCTAGCCATCTTTGTTTCCAAGGAGCACTCTGGTTGCACTTCCTGTAGGACGGATCTGATGATTCTTTTGGCAGGCCATAGTATATTCAATATTTGTCTCCAGCACTATAATTAAAAAGCATCAATTCTTCTGTCTCCCTTATTCAATGTCCAGCTTTCATGACCATATGATGTGACTGAAAGTACTGTGGCATGAATCAGGCACACCTTCATCTTCAATTTGACATCTTTTGTTTTCAACACTTTAAAGAGGTCTTTTGCAACAGCTTTTCCCAGTGCAATGCATGTTTTGATTTTTTGACTGCTGTTTCCACGGGTGTTGATTGTAGAGCCAAGTAAAGCAAAATCTTGGACAGGCTCATATATGTCATAATATGTTGTATATTCTTTTTCTGTATGCTCGGTGCAATAGTAGTACATTGAAAGAATAATAGCAGTCATTATGTATAAAGTTGGTAAATACTACTCTGGAATACCTAATTCAGATACTGCATGAAAACCATTCAGTCACTCATTTATTCATTTAATAAATATTTATTGCATGCCTCTCATACGCTGGACACTGTAAACAGAAACAATCAAGTATGTGCTTTTCAGTGAGCTTACTCTAAGGGTGAAATTCAGATCAGTAAGCAGGCAATTACAGTGTTGATACTCAATAAGGGTAGTATGTGAACTACAGTAATACAAGGGCACCTAACCAAGCCTTTGGATGTGTGTGTGTGTGTGTGTGTGTGTGTGTGTGTGTGTGTGTGTGTGTAGAGGCAGAAGTGTAAGTGAAGAGGAGGGTGATGTGATGAGTGATGGTTAGATTGGGATCTGAGAGGCTAGTAGGTTTAATAGCCATTACCACTATAGGTGTTCTCTGGGCCAAGGAACACAAAAAAGATTAAAGGTGAGAATGGGCTTGACTAATAGGAACTGAAGGACATTCTATTTGTCTGGAGCATGAAGATTGAGGAGGGAAGAGCAAGAACAAAGGCTCCTAAAGGAAGAGGGTGCTTTAGTTGTGAATTTGGCTAGGAATTTCTGTTATACTCTAGGACTGTTCACAGACCCTGTCTCTGGAGTTTTCTGGTTCCTTTAGAAATGTACTGTGTGTGCCCAGTGGCCTCCAAAACCATTAGCTCCACTTTTAACTACCATTGAGTTGGGTTCCTAGTATATATGAAGGTAATTGAAATAGAAAGAGAGACAAAAAACAATCAGTAGGAAAATGTATTCCTATCTCATCAGAAAACTGTATGTTGTTTTGTGATTGGGAAAGAGACAATGTCATTATTATATCAATGATCAAGATATTTGTAAAAACAAATAACTATGGTTGGCAAGAATTAACTGAATATTTCAACATAGCTAGTAGAAAGGACATTGAATATTTGCAACACTAAAAATGATAAATGTCTAAGGTAATGGACATTTTAATTACCTTGATCAGATCATTACACATTACATACATATATTGAAATGTCACATTGGACCCCATAAATATGTATAATTACTGTGTCAATTAAAAATAAAAATATATTTAAAAATTAATCCATGATGAACATAAATGTTGAAGCAAAACAAAATAAAACAAAACAAAAATCCCTACTCTGAGTTGTTGTTTGTAGGTGTTACCAAGTCAGATCTGACTCATAGCAACTCTATATACAACAGAACAAAACAGTCCTTGACACAGCCAGGCACACAATCTTTTTTATGTTTAAGCCCATAGTTTTAGTTGCTGTGTCAACTCATATAGTTGAGGGTCTTCCTTTTTTTGTGTTGATCCACCACTTTCCCAAACACGATATCATTCTCCAGGGATTGCTACCTCCTGACAACATGTCCAAAATATGTAAGACACCATCTAGCCATCCTTGTTTCCAAGGAGCACTCTAGTTGCACATTTTCTAGGATGGATCTGTTGGTTCTTTTGCCAGTCTGTGGTATACTCAATATTTGTCTCCTGTTGTTAGGTGCTGTCAAGTCAGTATTTGACCCATAGCAGCCCTTTGACCCTTCATACAACAAGTGAAACAGTATTGCTACTGCTTCTCTGCTATTCATAGGGTTTTTAATGGCAGATTATTTTTTTGGGAGTGGGTGGCTGGGTCCTTCTGCTGAGCCTACAGCACCTGGTGTTCCCAGGTGGTCTCCTATCCAAGTACTAATCCAGTCCCATCCTGCTTAGCTTCCAAGATCTGATGGGATAGGATACCACAGTGGTACAGCTGCAGGCCAACACCATAATTAAAAAGCATCAATTCTTCTGTCTCCCTTATTCAACGTCCAACTTTCATAAGCATATTAGGTGACTAAAAACACCATGGCATAATTCAGGCACACGTTCATCTTCAATGTGACTTCCTTACTTTTCACCACTTTCAAGAAGGAATGAAAGAAGTCAAATTTAGAAAAATAATGACAGCATTAAGAAATGACAGGGTTTATTGATGGCACTAGGGGCTAGAATATAGTTCAGTTGGTAGAGTGCTCTGGGCTCTCTGAGGCCCTGGGTTCAATCCCCACCATCATAAAAATGGGAGAAGGGTGTGGCAGCCCACTCCTGAAACAATCTCGAAACAGTCAGCCATTGAAAACCCTATGAATAGTAGAGCAGCACTGACATAGTGCTGGGCATGGCACAGAGTTGGGGAGTGTTTCATTCTGTTGTACACAGGGTCACTATGAGTCAGACCTGACTCAGTGGCACCTAACAATAACAAAAACAGCAATGCATAAATTAAGAAATGATTAAATGGCATGATTGAGTCCTGGCCATGAGAAGAGCCCTAAAAATATATAGATTTGAACATTGATGATAGAGCAATCTTCAGATTACTCAGGTGAATATTCCCATTGGGCTGCTGGAGTCAGTGTGTTTCACTCAAAAGAAGAAGATCTGATCTGCTAGACACAGAGATTTGGACTCTGACAATTGAAAACATGAAAGTAGATAAAAAGACTCAGGGAGAGTTTAAAGAAGTCCAAGGACCAAGTCCAGGAAGTATAGAGGCTTTGCAGAGGAAAAGCATCTTCCCTGGAACTTTCAGATAAAACCGGATAAAACAGCAACACCAACAAATTAAGAATTACATCTCCTCCTACTAATGGAAGACTAGGTAGTTTGTTTACAAATAAAGATGACTAGAAAAACTACATAAAATATTTTAAAATAAAGCAATACCTATCAGTTGAGGAATAAGAGAACCAGTAAGATAGTATAGTCATCACCCTAGGATTTAAAGTAAGGACAAAAGCCCAGGAAGGTAAATCAGCAATTAGGCTTACTTTATCCTGGTAGAACATAACATAAGAAAGGATGCATCTGAGAGACTATGTTTTGGGCAGCTTCATGGATGTATGCCTACTAAAGCTGAAAAGGAGATGTATCTAGTAAATGCTCTTCACTGTGGTTTGGGACCTTCCAAAGCTGCTCTGTGGGTGTAAAAACAAACTTAAAATAGACAGACCTCCTTAGAGCATCTTCTCTTTTAATTACTTATTTCTTGAATTAGATTAAGGAGTTTTACTGAGGGTATTAGTATTACCAAACATCCCACAATGCACCAACACCTCAGAGAAACATATAAGCAATTAAATTCTTTCTATGAAATGATAACATCATTCTAGACCCCAAATTGTTTCTATACAATATTTAAGCATGATCTCTTTCCCTAAACAAAAATAATCAGGCACACAAGACAACAAAGCAATACAAGAAAAAAAAAAAAAAAAAAACAGAAAGAAAAAGGAAGCATCAGACAATAAGACCCACAGGGATTTCAGAAGTTGGTGTTCACTGATGGATATTTTTTAAATACCTTCAAATGCTATTCAAGAAGATAAATGACAAGATTGAGACCCTGATCATAGAATTGGACAATTAAACAGAGATAGAAATTCTAGAACTTAAAAGTAATCAAAATTAATAATTTTTTGAGTGGGCTTAATTAGAGATTAACACAACTATTAGACTGAAAGAAAGACCAAGGAAAATACAGGCAAAATATATATATATATATAAGATTTTAGAATACCAGATAAGGGAGAAAAAAAGAAAATAGAGAAAGATACTTGAATAGATACTTCAAAAAGGCAATATGTGTGTGGCCAAGAGATATTTTAAAAATATGTTTCACTTCACTAATAATAAGAAAATACAATTGAAAACATCACCCTACACTTGCCAAAGTAACTAAAATTTTAAAAGACTAAACATTCTAAATTTAGGTAAGGCATGAAGTGACAGTGATTAACATATACTTCTAGCCAAAACAGGAAAAGGGGAAGCCACTGATGCGCATGATTTAGGAAAGGAAAGATACAAGCACATAAGTGGAAGTTTGGCTTTGGAGACACAGAACAGCTTATTTGAAGCCAAGTCTTTGAGAGGAAGGAGTAAAGGATAGAGATATGGATTGGTTTGAGCTCAAAATGTTGACGAAGTTTTAGTGAGGGAGTTCAGAATGGGCTCTGTCTTTGTCAACAAGAGTGAGAACTTTGAAGCTGGGTCCCTGGGCACACACCTGTTATCCAAGTGACTTGAGAGGCAGAGGTAGAAGGATTTCTAGTTCAAGGCCAGAAGCAGCCTGCACAATTTAGTGAGAACTTGTCTCAAAATAATAAATAAAAGGTGGCTTCAGTGTGAACGCAGAAGTATGGCACTTGCCTAGCAAGTGTGAGCCCCTGCGTGCAATCCCCTAATACTGAAAAGAGAGAGAGAGAGAGAGAGATTAAGAACATTGATAGAGAGGAGAAAAATAGGATGGGTCAGGAATTTGCAAATGCTGAGCACAATTTTGGAATGCTGTTGTTGTTGAGTGCCATCAAGTAGGTGTCTGACTCATAGAAGCTCTATGTACAACAAGCGAAACAATGTTGTTACTGCTTCTCTGCCTATTCACAGGGTTTTCATGGCAGATGGTTTGTTGGGAGTGGGTTGCTGGGTCCAGGTTCAGGTCTCCCAAGCCTATAGCACCTGGTGTTCCCAGGCGGTTTCCCATCTAAGTACTAACCAGGCCCGACCCTGCTTAGCTTCCGAGATCTGACAGAATCTGACACCACAGTGGTATAGCTGCAGACACAACTTTGGAAGAGCTACTGTTTAACTCAGTTGGTAGAGCGTTGCTCTGCAGTCTCTGAGGTACAGAGTTCGATTCCCAGCACTGCAAAAATGGGAGAAGGGCCTGGCAATCCACTCCCAAGGCAATCCTGAAACAGTCAGCCATTGAAAACCCTATGAGGGTTGCTATGAGTCGGATACTGACTCGATGGCACCTAACAACAACAACAACAACTGTGAAAATAAAAGTGGGAATTGACAGACACACATAGAAGGGTATCTGAGAAGACTGAGAAGACAGCAATAATGAAAACAAAAAAATTTAGGTGACACCAATTTTAATGTTTTAGGAATTTCTCTGATCTCAATTATGAAGTAATATTAAAGGTATCATTCTAGCTGTCTCTGAGGCCCAATATCTTCACTTAATGAGAAATATTTCTACACTATACTCATTATAATCATTATACTCATTTACATCTACTCAGAAACTATCACAATTAGTTATAGAGAAAAGTGTGTAGTGAAAGCAGAGGCAGAACACTCACCTTGGATCTAGAATTGAGTGGTGAGCTCCATCGTGGAGAGCTATTTAACCCACATACACGCTGGAGGCAGGCATTTAAACCATATTAGGTTCTCTGGCATCTGTGTCACTTAAGTCATCTCAAGCAAAATCATACAGGCCCTCAAATGTCACTCAACTTTTCTAGCAGGAGAGATCCAGCCATTGTAGGTCATTCTAGTTTCTCCCAATTCTCATGGCCTGGGCAAACTTTCTTATATATTTCATGGTCTATTTAACTTTCCCCGAAGTCTGGAAAGCCTCAAAAGCTTGTTGACAGCTAGGATTTTTAAAAGTCTTTCCTAAGACAGCCAAAACTATAGCTCAAGGCCTGCATAGAAACTTTGATTTTTACAAGCAGACAGGAGATATAGGTTTCCCTCCTACACTCAATTACATTCCCTCATTATAGTCCGGCTTTGCATATGAGTTTTACAAAGCTGAGTCTGACGAGATGAAATGTTGTTAGGAACTAGAAGTCAGGATTGTGGAAACACCTCGCCAAAGATATATTTAATTAAAACGACTCACCCTAAACGTGAAATAACAGGTAATTTTGTAGCCTGTCCCCTAAACTTCTCTTCTCCTTGCCACTAAATCTCATGTGAAAAAAAAAAAAAAAGTGACCCTGAGTACATAGGATCTGGAAAGGCAGATGTATTGCTAGGTACCCTTTTGCATCTTGTTATCCCTCCAAATATCAGAACAAGTAGGGTAAAATCTGGAGGCCCAGGAGAGACTTTCAACAGCAGCCTTATCTTGTTTGAAAATTTGCTCCTAGGTCACCTGGGGCAAGCCAGAGTCCAAGTGAGAGTGTGTCAAAAGGCCTCAGAGCTAGCGAAAGAAAGGACTGTTAAGTGCACAAAGGTCAAGCATCTTTGGAAGTGGGTAAATTGAAACAATATGATATACCTTATCTAAAAACATACCCCACTTTCTAATTTTCCAAAAGCAGTCTGTGGCCCAGATTTGGCAACAGAGAAAATAAAACTGAACAAAAGTAAGTAGACATCAGAGTGCTGGATAATTTTTGGTGATGATGGTGGTGTTAAAAATAAAAATAACACAAATGCACACCCAAATACATAGACCTCAATTCTTACAAAAATTTGGAAAACTTTGGTCAAACCCAAAGAACAGGTACCATCCAGTTGGAAGGAATCAATACAGTATAGGATTTCACAGATAGCACCATAGACAGCTATTAAGGTCTAATCCAGTGTCACATTTCTGCCTAGTGCTGGCTAACTACTAGCCCAATTTGCTGGCTTCACTTGCTCAGTGTTTCTTCATTGTTTCAAGCCAGGCAGAGACTTATCTTAATAATGGGTCAGTCCTCAGCCAAATGTGCTCAGTTGAAGGCCACCATGGGAGAATGGCAGGATATTGTCTTTCCAACAGCAAGTGAATTGCAGGCAGCTTAAGGCAATATCCATTTCACTATAATGCTGGTTTATGTTACAACTCTTTTCAAACTTCTAATTGCCCTGTATTGCTGACATTTATAGACATGCCCTATTTTAAATGAAAACACAACACTGAGGTCAGGAGGAGGTTCTGGGACAGCAGAGACCCCAGGTGAAGCCAAAGGGGGAAATTACTTTAAAACTTCTAAATGCCAAACATGTTTGAGAAAAAGAGGAAAAAAAAATAAAGTCTTGGGCAGAAAAAACATTAATCATAGTTCCATGGTATAAATTAATAATAGCTATATTTAATACTCTTAGGTAAACATTCTATGGTTGGATTATATAATTTTTAAATGAAAGTAAATATTATTCACTTGGCTTGGTAAGTCTGGTAAGTCTCAGCTTATAGGGAATAACTTTGAATATGATTTTTTTCTCCCAATTTCACTTTTATTTGTTAAAAGCAAATACACCAAGCTAACCAGGTTTGTCAGCTGCTTTTGGCAATCACTATATGTTAGGATTCTTTCAGATCATTCTAGAAGTCACAGTGAATAAAATAATATTTCACATTTACACAGGGCTTTTCACCTAGTATCTTGTACTCTTTTGTAAGCAATAAATCATTCATTCCAGAATTGCAACTCAAGAGTCTCAAATGCAGTTCTAATGAGTGTATTTTCTTTGGTAGCTCCAGAAGAAGCAAGATATACATGAACTACAATCGTTGTCACTTGTTTAATCACACATTCATTCACTGAGTTATTGAGTCACTGATTCATAGTCTGAGCAAATATTTATTATATGCATATGTATGTTTAACATTGTATATTTCTGGCTATATGAATATTGAAACATTTTCTACTCTAGTGGAGTTCTGCTTAGGAAATCAAATAAGATTCTTTCCTGAATTGCCAAAATAAATTCTTTTCAACACTATGTGCTCTTATTCTCCCTCTTAACACCTTACTGAGGATGAGATTAAGGAACAGACACCACCAGTGGTATTCTTTTTTATAGGAGTTATATATATTCACATAAAAATTTAGAAAACAAAGAGAAATCACCTTTTAAACTTTAAAAAAATCACCATGATTTCCAATATACAGAGGTAGACATTGGTAGTAATTTAGCATACAAGTTACTTGTCTGTTTCAAAATTTTGTTTATATAAAATACATTCACTTTGTACATAAACAAGATCATGGTATGTATACTGATTTATAACTGACTTTATTGTTGTTTGTTGCTTGATTTTGTTTTTCAAGAATATGTTTCCCTATGTCCCAGGTTAGCTTGGAACTCACTATGTAGCCTAGGCTGGCCTTGAATTCATGATCCTCCTGCTTCTGCTTCCTGAGTGCTGGGATTACAGGTATGTGCCACCACTCCTGACCTATAACTGACTTTTTAAAATTTATCAACATATTATGAATATTTTTCCATGTCATTGAATTTAATCATTCAGTATCATGATGTAATACAAGCTGACCACATGATTTCTGTTTTTAATTCAATATCAAGAGTTATTTTAATTCTGGTTCAGATTTATTTTTATTTCTGCTTCTAGATCACAATTCAAATTCACATGTAGAAATAAAGAGTGCAAGTAAACTACAAAGTAAATATAAATGACAGTATAAATGTAATTCTTACTTTTATCTCCTTTCCCCTCCTAATTTAAAAACTGAAAAGTAGAATAATTACAAATCTAAGTTAATGGGCACAGAGTGTATAAATATGTAAGTGTGAATATAAAAATATGAAAGAAGAAGGAAACAGAGCTACATAGCAGCAAAGATTTTTGTATACTATTAAAATTAAAATGATATTAACCAATTAAATTGTTAAAAATTAAAACATCACAAAAAGTAGCAAGGCATCTACTAAGAAATAAAATAACTGAAAAACATGTTGTAAGTGAAATAAAGGAATTAAAAGTTAAATTGATACACTGGGAAATGTCTATTAGCACATATGAAAAGCAGTAATGGAAGGACTGTGAGAAAATAGACATATAGGAAATGACTAACAAAAGAGCAAATATAAATCTTTCCTCATTAGTAGTTAAACTAAATGTAAATGGATTAAAATTTCCAAGTAAAAGGCATAGATTAACAAAATAGTGAAAGTAACCAAGAAAAAAAGGAAGGGAAAAGGGGAGGGAGAGAGGAAAGAGGAAGGAAGAAAGAAGAGGAGGGAGGGAGAGAGGAAGGAAAAAAAGAAGGGAAAGAATCCAATGCATCCCAACTTTATGTTATTAACAGTCACTCTAAATTCAAAGTCATAACTAGATTGAAAATAAATAGGATAGAAAAATTTAAATGTTACAAACAATAATTAAAACAAAAACAGAGTAACTACATTAATACCAAACAAAATAGATTTTAAGCAGGAACTATTACCAGAGATATAAAAGGATGTTTTATACTGATAATCTATTAAGAAGATATAACAATTACAATGGAGTATGATTTTAATCCCAGCAACTTGGGAGGCTGAGACAGGAAGGTCATCAGCTTAAGGCCAGAAGCAACCTACACAATTGGTGAGACTATATCTCAAAAGAAAATTTAAAAATTAAAAAGGCTCTGGAAGCTCAACTCAATGGTAGAGAGCTTGCCTAGTATGCCCACAGCCCTGGGCTCAAGAGAGAAATAAATATGTCAACATTAGTACTTAAACACTTAAGTATGTTACTTTTAATAGTGGATAAAATGAGGTAGAAATTCAGTAAAAGCAGTAAAAATTCTGCTGTGTCAAGTGACTTATCCTATAGATATCTGTTCAGTCTAGTCAGCTTATAAGTGCTGTCCAAGTCATTCAT